>RJWM01005377.1:0-92825 GCA_004363535.1 Dasyprocta punctata
GGGGTTGAGGTGCTGCCCCAGGAAGAGTCAGGGCCTCACCTCACCCTTTCCCGCCAATCTCACACCCCCTGCACCCCCCACCGAGGGTCCAGGCTGAGACTCTGGCAGGGAATTGGGCCACTCGGCCAGGTGACCCAGAAGCGAGGGCTAAGATCTTGGTGGGCCTCTTACCGCATAGAGCAGGGAGCACATCTCTGTGGTCTGTGAATAAGTTATTTCCGGTCGCCCGGCTTGGTGGAGCACCCCTGGGGTCCCAGCAGTCTGGGAGGCCGAGGCAGGAGGCTCCTCCTTCAGTCCACACAGTGTCCCAGTGGCTGGGAATGCCAGGGTCTCCTTCCTGTGGCAGTCCTCCTGTGTCGCCCACAAGCTCTTTCTGCACTTACCCCGGGGGACACCTGGACCGACCCATGTCCGGGCTGAGCTCAGGGCTGCAGTCACCCAGGGAGCCGGTGTCTCCTCAAGGTAGCAATTTTAATTCCTCTGGAGTCTGGCCCCGGGATGGTGGCGGGGGTGGACCACAGGGCATGTGAGCTGCTTTTCATAATGGCTGTGGTTCTGTAAATAACTAACCCCCAGTCCTTCCCGCTGGCCGGGGGGCAGGCTGCCTGACAAGTGGGCCTGAAGGTAATGAGTTTAAAAATGTAAGTGGATGTTTTATTTAATATCACTGTCTTCATAAGGCAGCTGGGGGCCGGACAGGGAGGGGCGCTGGGTGCCATCCCTGCCATGGGCCGGCCGGGGGAGGGTGACCACCAGCGGCTGGACCTGCCAATCCCCCCTTGGCGACGTTATTACTCTCAGAGGTGGCCTGGTGCTTCCCTCCCGGACCTCCGGGGGGAACTGACCGAGACACAGTAGCTCGGCCCGGAGCAGGCACAGGATGGGGCATTCTGGACGTGGAGACGGCGCCCAGAATTTGGAGCTGTGTTGAGAGCGGGCATGTCTTGGTCCCAGAAGGTTCCTCTGGAGACTGAACCAGCCGGCTGCTTGGTGCCAATGTGGCTGCCTGTCTGCGCACCCCTGCGCCAAAAGCCCTCCCAGGGACCTCGCAGACAGTGTCCCATCCTCCCTGCCTCTGAGGTAGGGAAGGGAACGACATCCAGAGAGTGGGACACCAGCCCGGCCATCAGATGCTAACATCCTGCTGCTGCTAGTTCGTTTTGGGGGGTATTATTCAAATTTCACACCTGGACACCTGTTTGGGCTCAGAGGAGCCAGGATTCGAACCTGAGACCAACTCCAAGGCCAAGGCGTCTCCCCATGCCCCTCCCCGCAGAAGTGGGAACTTTCTGGAAAGCCACTAGAGGCCCCTGCTCTTCCCATCCCTGACTCAGGGCGGCAGGCCAGGCGCTCTACACAGAGGTGGTAAAATTAGCAACTTAATTTCAGTTGTCAGGAAATTCGTCAGGAGAAATGCATGTTTTCAAGAGATCCGTTGTCTTACAAACCAGCGTGATGGTGATGAGGAGAAAGGCCGAGCTGCGGGGAGAAAGGGCGTTTTCTAAATTTATAGCAGGGATCTGTTATGCACCGGCCATGCTCAGAAAGACCACAGCCACAGAGCGGAAAGAGACGATTCCCTGGGACAGGGGTAGCAGAGGCCAGGCCCTGGTCCCTGGAGGAGGGTGTGGGGCAGCACGGGACTGCCCAGCCCTGGCCACACCGGGTGCCTCACTGACCGGGTGCCCGCCCTGCGGTTTGGAGTCCGTACCATCGCCTGGCATGCGGCAGGAGGCCATGTGAACTGGGGGGCAGCTGGAGTGTGCCAGCTACCTCGTCGATGCCGAGCAAGGCTGTGAGTGGACATCGGCCCCTGACGGAAGGGGAGACAGAGGGGCAGCTCGGCACAGGGAGAGCCGGTGTCCCTGAGAGGCAGAGGCCCCCTGGCAGGCCCTCCGGGGAGGCCTGGGCTGTCCAAGGACGGTCTCTTTCCACCTCCACACGGCACCATGGGGCTGCAGTCGGGGGCCCTGAGGCTCTGGGAGGCGGGGACCACTTGTCAGTCCCTCCCGGCACGCCTGGGGTGAAGCAGGTGGTCAGGGCCTTCCCGCCCAGCCCCGCCGTGGAGGTGGACTCCACGGAGACTCGGCACAGTGGGGACCCAGCCAGAGGCCGCGCAGAGCACGGCCTAGTCGGGGTCTCTCCGTCAGCTCCTAGCTCTGCCTGTGTCACCTGCAGAGCTCTGGTCCGGCCCAGGGAAGAGCCAGGTCCAGCCCAGCCCCGTCCCCTTCCAGGAGAACCCGCTGCTTCACCTGAGGAAGGCAGAGGCCTCTGAGAATGTTGCGGAAAGGGACGGGAGCTGGGCCTTGCTCAGAGGTGACTTCCCACTCAGGACCATCTCCGAAGTGCCAGCCGGCCGCCTCGGGCCCCTCTACCTGGTGCCATCCTTGCCCTGCCTTTCAGGGGCTGCGTCTGCCCCAGGGCGTGATGTGTCTGGGGCCTTGCAGGGAGGAGAATGGGGGTCCCTTCCTACCCTCTGCACCCAGGGTCGGGGACCTCAGCGCAATATGGGGCTCCTTTGTGGCTGTGGGCCGGGCTCTGACATCCGGGACTCAGTGACCAGGGCCCCACCTTGACGGGTGCGTAGCTGGGGGACATGACCCATGCGGCGGGTTGGGGGACCTACCCTGGGGCTGTGGTGCTCAGAGAATCGAGATGACAGATGGAGTTGGTCCTAGAGTGACCGCAGCTGTGGCCGTGCTGGGGGGCAGAGCGGGAGCCGGCCGAAGCATGCTCTTCAGCTCCGTGACGAGCTCGGGCACCAAAATGCAGAACCCCAGCCCTCTCGGCTCTGGGGCCCCGGACCCGGGGGGTCGCCCTGAGGAGGAAACGGAGCGATGCGGACACACAGCACCTGTGGGTGTCAGGCGCCCGAGAGGGCAGGGCAGATGCCAGCGGGCACGGACCCACGCGGTAGTGTTCAGGGGACAGCTCCCCGGCCGGGCTGACGGCCACAGGAGGGAGCCGGGCTGCGGCCTGGCAAGGCGAACTCAGGAGCGGGGACAAGGTGACAGAGGAAGGAGGGACGGGGTGCAGGGTGCCAGGGAGCACACGCTCGTGTGTGCCGAGTCTGTGAGCACTCCCGAGCTCAGAGGTGTGTCTACAACAGTGCGGGGTGCGTGTGCATGAGTGTGCACGAGTGTGCAAAAGTGTCTGTGGCTGTGCATGCGTGTGCAGTGACCCAGGCGCCATGCGTGCAGGTGGGGAGGTGACAGAGCCGGGCTCTGGAGGACACGGGCAGTCGCCTGGTTCTGCCTGACGTTGTGGGCGGTGCAGGTGGGAGTGGCTCTGGGGACGGTGCTCCAGGGCCCCGCGGGGACAGCCCAGAGGCACAGGGAGGTTTCGGATGGTTTGGGAGGAAAGTGGTCCTTCTGGGGTTGGGTCCAGGCAGGGCGGCCCAAGGACGGCGTGTCCGGGAGAGGTGCACTGGGGACATCTGCTGTCCACCCTTGCACACACTTTCTCCTCGGACACCAGAGTCTGTGCGGGGACCCTGTGGGGGTTGAACTTCTGCTTGGCCGGGGTGGCGCCTTGTCACAGCTGGTGGCAAACAGGGACCGAGACCGGCAGTCCTCCCCCGGCCTGGCTCAGGAGGGGCGGGCAGGGCCACCCTTCATCTGTCAGGCAAGAGTCAGCGTCTGGCAGGGGTCCTGTGGGGAGGCTGGGGGACGGGATGGATGCAGCCCCTGACCTGTGGGCTCGACTCTGCCTTCTAGCACCCCCACCCTGCCCCGAGCCCCCCACAGCTTCTGGAGCACCCTGCCTGCACACAGCTCCCTCCGGGCTCGGCTCGGCCTGCACGCGGACGCCCAGGACAGCTGATGCGGGGCCCGCGGACGCCACGGCAGGGGCAGGGCGGTCGGCACACGGCTGCCTGGCTCCCGCGTCCCCTCTTGCAGCCATGGCTTGTGGCTGACGTGACGCGTGCCCTCCCTGCTGCCCACACACAGATCCTCGTCTGTCCCGGGTCTGGCCTCTGGTGTGGCAGGCTGATCAGAAGGGACATCACACAAAAGGGGCGACGCTGCTGGCGAGGACGCAGCCGGGTGCAGAGTACCCGACCCCCCGGTCCTGTGTCTTGGGCTGAGGCGGGGCTGTCCCCCGCTCAGGAGGCCCGGTGTGCTGCGGCAGTGCCGGGGTGGGGGTGGTGCTCAGGGGGCACAGGGTGGGGGCCTGGGTCAGTGTCTTCCATGCCCCCCCAGGGCCTTTAGCAAGGCTGGGGCTCAGCCCTCGGCAGCATGGCTGTTGCTGGCCCGTCGTTGGCAGTGGCCCTGCTGCGTGTCCAGCCTGCGTTGACAGCCAGGGAACCCTAGGGCTCCAGCGGCCCCTGTGGACTTCTCCCTCTGTTTGGATGTGGTGACCCCCTCTGAACATCGGGACCCCCTGTGTCTTTCCCAGGCGCGCAGGCCCCTAACTCAACCTCGTCAGCGCTGCCCTCGGGACCAGGACCTCTGCGAGGCGCCCTTTGCCCAGCCCCCTGCCCCGCACCCTGGTGGCCTCCCCAGCTCCGTCCCGGTTTCTTTGCTGTGTTTAACCCCGATCCGCACCTCGGTCTCCTTCCTGGAGGAGGAGTGGGAGCAGCGGCACGCCCGTGACGGTGTCCCTGTCTCTCATTCCCGCCCACGTGAACACCGATGTCGCCAGCACCCGGGATGCAGGACCTCGGTGCTGTGGTGATCCCATCAGGGTGGTGGTCTGGGTCTGCCACGGGGGTGTGGACAGAGATGGCCCCTGTGTGTCCGGCTGGGCACTTTGCACACATGAAGAAAGCAGACCCGGGCCGCTGGCAGACGTGTCCGCACGCACCCCGGTGCCCACTCGTACCATGTGACCTGGAGCCCGTGGTACCGCTGCAGGCCTTGAGCCGGGAGGAGCGCGTGGGTGTGGTTTTCCCCCTTCTTTCTCTGTAAAGTCTCCCCCGCTAAGACACAATTAAGTTCCCCAAATTAATTATGCACCTGACAGCGGGGTTAGTGATTTGCTTAATTTCCACTGTAATTACATTGGAAGAGCAGCCGCCTCATTCCCCAAAGGAGGCGCCACTCACGGGGGCCTGGGTGTCAGCTCCCATGACTGCGCCCTCTGCCTGCGGCGGACATGGAGGCCTGGCTCCGCCCTGCCATCTCCCTGGCAGATCTGGGTCCTTCAGCCCCAGCCGTGACCAGGGAAGTGCTGACCACCAGGCAGCCCTGGGAAGGCTGGGCTCTTGCGGTCCACATCACAGTTTGGCCGTCAGGAGCGGGATGTGGCCCAAGGTCTCCCTGGCCTCTGTCACCACAGGGCATGTGCGTGGGGACAGCGGGGGGAGCTCTTGGGAGCCAGCATGAGACCTCGGGGCCGCAGCATCACCAGCGTGACCCCTGCCTGCTGGGAGAAGTGGGGTCTGCAGTCGGGTGGTCCCCAGGAAGGAACTGGGGATGCCAGCCCCGGAGCTGGCCATGGCCCCCTCCTCTCTCCAGAGGACGTGCGTGAGAGCACAGGGCAGCGGCAGAGCGGAGGCGGGGACAGTGGGGGGCGGGGGAAAGCGGGGGTGACCGCTTGGGCTGTGGGCACCGTCACCCCTCGTGCCACCCCAGCCCCCGTGTCACCCTGTGCCTCCCCCGAGTCCCCTTCCAGGTCTCTGAGCTGAGGACAGGAGCCGAGTGGGACGCAGGGGTGGGAGCGATGCTCAGGCCGCAGCTCCAGCGGCAGCACAGCGAGACTGCGGGGCTGGTCTGTGACTCGAGTCTGCCGCGGTGACCCGGGCAGGAAGGGGAAGCCGGCCTCGCACTCCACACTCCGCGGCCCGGCCACCGATGGCCTCGCCAGGGGTCGCATTTCGCCATGGCAGCTATCCAGAGAGGAGGATATTGTGAAGCCATTAGGGGGCCGGTGACCCAGGGAAGCGGGACTGGTTTGAATGCTATTTCACTTCTTTTAAGAATCTGGCTGCGCCTTTATCTCCCGGTGTATTTACTGGACAAATGCCAGCCACTTTCGTGTCTTAAAATTAAACGGCCCACCAGAGGGGCCGCCATCGGCAGTGTCTCGGCACCCGGATCAGACGTTGGCGCTGTTTGTGAGTCCACACTCATACGTGTGTGCGTGTGTTCACCATCCTTTCTGAAGCCCCACACAGGGAAATTATTACTTCCCAGAGCCAGGAAAACCCGCACAGAAAGGCACGTTCTTAGGTCACCCATGCGCGTAGCCTTCAACCCGGGCCCGCGCACTATCAGAAGCCAGCCGTGAGGTGCTGTCCCGCCTCACCTGGAGATGAGAGGTGGCGATGGCGCTGTCCCTGCCACCTCATCCTGCCATCGGGGGCCAGGTGAGGGGCACACAGCTTCCCTCTGCGTGGCCCAGCTCTCTGACTGCCTGTGCCATGGACGGGGCGTTGGGGCGCTCACCGGCCACCACGTGACCTGCACCCCAGGGCCCGTGCCCTCCTGGAGAGCCCCGGGCAGGGCTCAGAACGTCCCCCACTCGGCCAGTCCCCTGCTCTCGTGGCTCTGCGGTTCCCTGGGAGGAAGAGACACGCTCACTCTGTCCTCGGGGTCACCGCCGTCGGCGGGTCTCATCAGCTGTGGCCGGGGCCACACAGACAGGGTCACTGCTGCGTGCCTCAGCCCACAGTGCCTCTCCTGGGTCTGACCCCTGGCCCCGGGGGCCCCACGGGCCTGGGAGCTACTCGGTGGCAGTGCACCTCAGAAGGCTCCACGTTTGCCGAGTGCGCTGCTGGAATGAAACTGCTGAGAGGTTTGCATTCTGCCCTGGTTCCCGGAATTCATGTGGCTGGTCCCGCCTAGACTGGGTGGTTCTGCCACGGCCTGCCACCTGCTGGCCTGGTCTGCCCGGGCCAGCAACAGGGACCTGGAAGGCCCGCAGTGTAAAGGGCCACTTGGGAGCTGTCCCAGGGCGTGGGAGCTGCGTGGGCCTCGCCGGGGGCCTGGGAGTGGCTCGGAGTGGGTGGAAAGAGCTGGGAAGGGAAGGCGCGAGATGCCCGCTGTGGTGACGCCACCTCGGGAGGGAGAGGCTGCAGGCTGTCCGCGCGTCTCTTCTTACATGTGTGTGCACTGCTTGGGCTTGTGCAGTGCACAGTGTGATTTATAGTCAGAAATAAAACAGCCAAGCTATTCTCATTTTAGTACATGTGCTGCTGAAGCGAGCACGACTATTTTCATTGTGTCAAAAAAAAGACTACTAGGGCGGGGCAGCACCTCAGCGGTAGAGCGCTTGGCGCAAGGCCTGGGCTCCATCCCAGCACGAAACAAGGAAAAGTCATGGCTGCGCCGTGCGTCGGAGCTCTGAGGAGAGGCCCTGAATGCAGACATCAAACCCGGTGCCAGGTTAAAGGGACATACGAGGGGCAGGCAGAAAAACTGCAATACGCAAGAGGGACCAAAGTCTTCTAGCACTAAGTGACAAGTTCTGGAGGTGACTCGTGGGTACCTGGCTGTCACGGGGCGCGAGAGTCACGAGGGAAGCACAGCCACATCAAGAGCCATGGAAAATGGGGCTCGTGGGGTGCCCGGGACACGCTCAGCGCCTGGCTGGTGACCACCCGCTTCCGTGACGGCAGCAAAGCTCCGGGCCGCACAGGAAGCCAGCACCTGCTTCCGGTGCACAGGGCAGAGCGCTGGGGACACCCTGGGACCCCGGGGCCACCGTGGACAACGAGCGGCCAGAGCTCAGAGGGTGGGGACGGGGCGAGGGGGCCCCGGGACAGTCCCAGCACGCTGTGGTGACCATTCCCAGGCTGTGCCGTGTGGTGTAGAGGCGAGGCCCGCTGCAGAGGAGAGCCCGACAGGGAGCGGCTGGCAGACGCCAGGGACAGGTGGTCTGTGGGGTGCAGAGCTGGGCAGGGGTGAGGGTGGACGGGTGGGGCGGGAGGCCGGCTGAGGGCGCGGGCGTGTGCGTTGCTCGCAGGGCATTTTCGGGTCCCGTCTTTATTTGTTTAGTGAAAGGGAGCTTGGGCTCAAACCCGGGCCTACGCAAGGCTCAGGCAAGCCCCGGACCACCGAGCCACGCCCTGGCCTGCGTGTCCCTTCTTATCCACACACTCGGGGGACTTGGAGGTAGCAGCTAAGAACACTGTCCTTGTCCCGTTCTCCAGCCCCCAGGAAGAGGGGCTCTGCGGGGCGAGGGATGGGGCGTGAGAGGTGCAGCCCCGGCATTGTGGCAGCCCGGGAAGCCGTGTTTGCCACCTGGCTGTGACCCAGGTGGGAAGGCTGGACTTCTGCCTCCCTCTCCCAACGATGGCCGTGCTCTGGGGTTAGCCGGGGACAGGCTCCGGGTCCTCTCCGGGAGTGGCCCTGGCCCGGGCTGAGCCGGTGTGCGGGCAGAGGCTCCACCTTCCCGTGCCACCCTGAGAAGGAGGAGCTCGCGGGCAGCGGCACAGCGGCTCCCGCCACCGTGGAATCACAGCTCTCTCAGAAGTCACCGTTCTTTTTTCTTAATTGCCATGACTAGAATAATCCCAGTTTATCTCCTTTCACCCTGGACGGCGAATTTAATTTAATAGACTGTGACTGCACAGCCTCTGATCCTCACGCGTTGCTTGCTGCCCTTATTAGCATGGTTCGCCGTCTGAAGGGCGCGGGATGGGCTCGTGGAGCCGGTGGGCACCTGAGTGTTCAGTGCATCGCGGTGTCGCCTCTTCCAGGCTAAAATGGGCAGGGCCACATTGGCCTTCCGGTCCTGTGGGACGCGGGGGCAGCAGAAGGGTCAAGGCTTCCTCTGCGTCCCTTCCTGGGAAACTCCTGCCCTTCCCGCCCGAGGCCCCAAGGTGGATGGGTGCCCTGCTGTCTGCCCCAGCCCCCCGCTGCTCTGTGTGTGCCCTGACCTCCAGAGAGCTCAGCTGCCTGTCGCATCAGGGTCTCCCTCACAAAGCTGGCCAGACCAGCGGAGGTTAAAACCTGACTGATGTGCTCCTGGCTTCAGGATTCAGACCAGAGCCCAGTGGCCATGGGAAGGATGTTCCCTTGAAGGGTCTGTGCTGTCCCTGGCCCATTCCTGTCTGGCTTCTTCTCTGTTTACTGGCTGCCGTGAGCTGAGCGGCTTTCCTCCCTTCCACCATGATGTTTCTGTCTCACTTCAGGCCACAGCAGTGGAACCAGCTGACCATGGACCGAAACTTCTGAAACCATGAGCCCAAATAACCCTTCCCTCCTTTAAAGTACCTCATAGGTTTTGTTATAGTGATGGGAAACTGACTCCTAACCCTCCCCAGCATCTGGGTCCCCTGTGAAAGCCCAGCCCGGGGCCACACACAGCTGCATCCAGAATGCGTGTGTTTGAATCAGAAGGTGGGGAAGGAGAGACAGAAGATCAGGTGGGACCGTCCCCAGGGGGCTGAGGTGGCCAACCAGAGATAGACCCCGAGTGCCACAAGCCCCTTCTTCCCTTGCTTTTCTTTGTCACTGTAGGGCGTGGGACTGTGGGCCACCTCCTCGTTGACGGTCTCTGCTGGTCCCCCACTCACCCAAGCCTGGCTGTCCTTTGAGCCCCACAGTGAAGTGTGGGGCCCACATCTCCACAAGGCTGGAAGCTGGGGGGCAGCGCCTGTCCCCACACCCAAGCGTGCCCTGTGTGTACTCAGTGGCCGTGGAGCCCTGGCCAAGCCCCTTCCAGCTGGTCCTCGGGCCTCCTGTCCTTCTTTCCCTGGGGGCCGTCACGCCTGCCTGGGCTGCAGGGAGAGTTCTGGGCACACGGGGCTCTGGAGATGAGGGCCGCGGCTCTCTCCTCAGGCTTCTGGGAGGAGACAAGGTCAGACAGACCTGGGTCCACCCTGCCTCACCTCCTACTGTGGGATTTTAACTGTGTCAGTCAACTGTCCAGTCTCTAGGATGCCCTACCCGGCAGCCACAGTTTAAAGGAGGGGAGGTGTATTTGGCTCACGGCTTCAGGGGATCCAGTCCATGGTCAGCTGGCTCCAAGGCAGGAACATCGTAGAAGAAGGATATGGCAGAGCGAAGCTGCTTAAGTCAAGGTGGCTGTGAAGTGGATCAGGAACAATGCATGCCAGAGAGGAAGTTACCCAAGGCCACGCCTCCGTGACTCACCTATTCACACCCAGGAGTGCGCTCTACCAATCCCTCCCAGGGTAGAGCAAAACCAACCCAGCTGACACCACACTAACTGGCACGCTGGACACATTGCTCAACCTTTCTGAGCCTCAGCTTTCTAGCTTTAAAATGGGACCCTATGCTTTCACAATATGCCTTGGAGGACTGGGGGTCCCAGCCACAGCCTCCTGGCTCACTGGTCAGCACTGTGGGCAGGACTCCCGTGGGGGTGGCTCTAGGAGGATGCAGTTACGGAGAGTCACACTGCCCAGCCTGCTGGCCGGATTCAGTGCAGGCCGGCACATGGCCAGCATGTGGGGGACCCAGCGAGACCTACCCAGCACAGGTGCGGGCAGAGCCTGCGGGCGGAGTGAGACCCCTCCCCAGGGCACCCGCATCGCGCAGAAAGTGGCGTCTTGCAAGCCCAGCCTGTGTGCCATCGCCCGGCTGCCCCGCTCTGTAGACCTGCGGTCGGAGCGATCCTCTCTGTGTGCTTGCTGAGCGACAGGCTTTCTCCGGGAACGGCTTCACTCATCATTTTCAAGCGCTTAAAGGCATCTTGTCATTATTTAATTCTCAAATGGGATTCTTAAGAATCAGAGAAATATGTTCTGCCAATTTCCGCCGCTTTCGGTCGGCTTGCCTAGGAGCAGAGTGCATTAAGTTATTACAGCGTCTGTGGGCGGAGGGGCCGCGGGCCGGCTCTGCGCCAGCCGTGATCGCGCTGCCCTTTATTGCCGCTATGGAAAGTGTTTGGATATCATTCAATCATCTCAGCAAACTTCTGCCGACAGTCTGCCTCCACTGGGAGCGGGGGGCGTGGTGGAGTTGGGGCTGGCGAGCAGCAAGGCGTGGCTTGTGACTGTGCCGTGGATATGGGGCGGGGGAGGCAAGGCGGGTCCAGCCGAGGGCACCTGATTTGGGATGGGGTTCTGCCCAGGGCAGCCAGGGTGAGAGCTTCCCGCAGGCGCGAAGGCACGGGTGGGGCTCCTCGGGGGCGGCTCTGCAGCCTGGCTCGCATCTGACACAGAACTCAGAGAGGGAGCTGCCGGCCACTGGAGCTTTAGGGCAGCAGATGCTGCTGGCACCCCTTGGACTGGCGGGGAGCAGATACCAGCACCCCTGTCTCCACATTGGGGAGGTGGATGGCGACTCAACGGAAGTGTAATGTCAGGTGGCAACGTTGCCAGGACTAAAGTCCACGCAGAAGGACTGGACTCATGGTGGATGCAGGGCTGGGTTAGCCAGAGAAGCCTAGGATGAACCCTGGAGCAGACTCCCAGGGGAGTAGCTGGGAAGGAGAGCGGCAGGTGCAAAGGCCCTGGGGCGGGACTCCACATGCAGGTCACATTCTGGGGTCACGCAGTGGCAGCAGTGGTCCCGGCTTTAGTGGAGGTCAGCCATGCACACATGCTGTTCTTCAGTCTCTTCCCTTCTGAGGTCAGGCTGATGCCAGTGACCTGCGGCTACCAGGAGTCACATTACTAGCAAAGACCATGTGCCTGGCCCAGGACTTCAAAGCCAGGCTCCGGGCCGGACATTCCATGGGCCCCCCAGGTGTTTCCCCGGAAGCAGCCAGTGCCGCGCCTTCCCTGGAGCTGCGGGATGTGGGTGAGCCTGCTGTGTGTCGGCCCTGCTCCCTGCTGCTGGGCGGGTGCGCGGGAGGCAGAAGGGGGCCGGCTGCATCCCTGTCCCCGTGATGGCCATGGGGACGGCCCGGCTCAGGATTGTACAGTCTGTCACTGTGCCCCTGCCGTGGGGGCGGTGAGTGGCACCTGTTCTTTGGTTAACTATGGAAGCGTTCGGCAGGACAGGGTCCCCCGCCCCCGCCCCAGGGCTGCTGCCTGCGGCCTGGGTGTCACAGACCTGGCTGCTGGCTTGGGCAGAGCCTATGGCTTTCTTAGAGCCACGGCCTAAGGCCTAGCATGAGCCCCTGGCGTCTGTCGGTGCTTTGTCCCCAGGGGAGGGGACCTCTGCGGGCACCCGGAGGACAAGGTGCAGGGTGTGCGGGCGAGCGAGCAGAACTGGGAGGGGAGAGACGGAGAACCAGGGCCCGCAGCTCTGTGAGCCGGCCCTGCGTGTTCCCAGCCGGGGGTTCCCGTGACCACGTGAAGGCCCTACCCTCCGACTGTGTGGCCCGGCTGACCCGGCGTGAGGAGGTCACAGGCTGCCTGCGTCAGCTTTATCATCAGATCGCCTTTGGTTTTGCATTCCGAGAACTTTTTGCCATTGCAAACTTTCATCCTCAGTTCCACAGCTTCAGGCGTTTCTCTGAGCTTTCCTGAGATGGGGAGTTGCTGTGTTAATCGTGTCTAATTTCCTAATTGTCGTGCTTTCTGTCAAAATATTCTCAGTATGTGAAGAGAGAGTCGCCCTGCGAATGTCCATTCCGGCCAGCTGAGGTCCCGCAGGTGTTTTCCCTTCTTTGGAAACACTTGGTGCATCGCTGGGGCTCCCCATAGCAGGACGCAGAGGGAGTTAACAGTTACTCAGAAAATCAGTGTAGAGTGTGAGATCCTGGAGCCTGGGAACTGCCATGTGAAAGTGTTATCATTTTGTTACAGGAGCCCCAAAGAATTAATGCAACCTTCATTTTAAGATATTGCGTTGTAGCTGGGCATGGTGGTGCATACCTGTAACCCCAGCATTCAAGGGGCTGAGGCAAGAGGATCACCGTGAGTTCAGGGCCAGCCTGGGATACATAGTGAGTTCAAGGCCAACCTGAATGACATCGCAAGCCCCTGTCTAAAAATATGTGCATATATAGCATTGCAGGACTTTCTTGGGTCTTAGAGCGTGTTTTTAAACAGCCATGCAGAAGCCCAGCATTACTGGTTCCTGGATTTAACCCCAGGTTACGGTCAGCGCCAGGGCACTGTGGGTGTGTTAGGATGACCGGAAGGCCGGCCATGAAGGGCACAGCCACTTGTCAAGCCAACAAAGAGGAACAAATGGATTTCCAAAATGCGCATCGCGTAGAAAGGGTATGAACACAGTGGCCGAAAGAGTCGCCTGTCGGTAGGGCCACCTGCACTGGGAGGAACAGGACGCAGCTCGGGACACATCAGGCAGGAGAGGTGGCCACACAGAGACGGGACATGTGTGTGTGTCCTTGGGACTGCAGGCTGTAAACACACTCGCTTAGGCCGAGGGCTAGGTAGGAAGTTGGAGAGGAGGACCCGGGCGTTGATCCGGTCGCAGCTGCCTTTCTTGTCACTTCTGCGGCCCTTTACAGTTCCTGCCCCCTCCTTTTAAATGACCCCACGAGGAGCGGAAGATGCGTCAGCCTGTCAGGAAGGATGTCTCACTGCCTGTGGATTGCAGTCATCGTCAGAGAAGTCCAGGTCACAGCCCCACACAGCCTCCGCGTCCCAAGCCTGTGCCTGGCCTGACTCTGTGGCTCCCTGTCCCTGCCCCCTTGACTTCTTCCACCCTCCCCTGGGGTCTCCGGCCCTTCCCACCCACCCCGGCCAGCGCCCCTTGCGGGAAGGGCATCTCTGTGGGCCTGCGTGAGTGTTCTGCTGGTCTGCCGAGTGCTTCTTAACTGATGTAGGCAGGCCCTAGAGTACCTGCATCCTCCCAGGCGGGCTGGCTTCCTGGGGTGACGCTTGAATCGGTGTGATTTCTGGGCAGCAGGAGGACAAGGCTCACCTTGGCTGGGCAGCCATGGACCCATCCCTAGGAGACGCTAGTGCAACCTCCACTGTCTTAGTCATTTTTCTCATTGTTGGGACAAAATACCTGACACCTTCAAGTTAAAGCAGGAGAGGTTGATTTTGTCTCCCAGTTTAGTAACTGGCTGGCTCCAAGGCAGGACGGCAGGGCAGAGGGGTCTGACGGGGGAGAGCTGCTCGGGGCATGGTGGGCAGGAAGCAGAGAGCAAGTCAAGGGAGGAGCTTCCTGGCTATGCCCCCAGGGACCGCCTCTTCCCACCGGACCCCACTCCTAACAGCAGTCAGCCGTGAGCCCCATAATCCAACCCCCGCCAAAGCCCTGCCGGTGATGATGGCACACGAGACTTCGGGAGCTGTCTCGGTATAAACCCTAGCATGCAGCAAGCCTGCTCCCTCCCAGCCCCTCTGCACGTCCCCTGCTGGAACCTCCCTAGATTGGCCCCTGCCCTGCCAGAGCTCAGCCTGGCATTCTGCCCCCAGCACACGTAATTACCCCCATTAACCCAGGAGCCCTAGCTCATTCCAGGTGGCTTCTCACAGGCGTGGAGCACAGGGGTGGCCTCCTGCCCACAGCCTGCGAAGCTGCCAAGGTAATTGATGCTTCCGCCCCTGCACCTGCTGCTGTTAATGGCCGGGCCTGGTGGCTCTGCCCCCACCTCCCGCCTGCCAGCCTTTGGGGCTCGAAGGTGGCCGTCACCACTCTGTTATTGGAAGTGTGGCCGGCTGAGTGTCTGCAGGAGCAGCTGAGGAAGCAGAAACCCTGGCTGCAGGTGACAGCCCTATGTGCCCAGGCCAGGAGGGTGACCTGGGTGACGTGAGCCTCAGGAAGCCAGAGAGGGTCACAAACAATTCTAGAGCCTCTGCCAGGTAGGGCAGAGCCACTGCAGAGGTCTCACCTTGTGCATTTAAAACCTCTGCAAATAACAGTTTTGGAGCTGTGGTGCCCCTTCCTCCCAGCACCAGAAGCCCCGGGCAGCACAGTCAAATCGATGCAGACGGATCTGGCTTGGTCGTTCTGACTCAACGTGTGGTTTCACCCATGCACACCTGACTTGCACGGGATCGGGGTGGGGGGTGGCATGGCTGGTCTGGAGGCTGCTCTTTGGGTCGCGTTTCAGGGTCCCCCCACCTGTCTGTAGCTCCCCAGCTCTTGGCTCCCATGGGTTGGCACCGTGTCCTGCCCAGCAGCAGATGGTGCCAGAGCTCGGGCCCGTGGAGCGAGGCCAAACTTCGGGGCTGCCTGTGAGGAAGTGGGGCTCTGGTGAGGATCCCTGACTGGCGTGGGGTTTTCTCGTGATGCAAATGGGGCGCCCACTTGCACTGGACCTCCAGGCCCAGAAGCGCCCTGCTCTCCCCGGCCTGCTGGTCCAGCATGAAGCCTGGCGCGCAGGAGGTGCTCTTGTGTGTGTGTCGGGAGGAGACGACCTCTGATGCTGAAGTTCACAGGGCCCGGGGAGGAGCAGGAAGCGAGCAGGCTTCACCGTGGAGTCAGGAGCAGCTGGGAGCCGGGGTATCTGGCATGTTCCTGTCCCCGAGGAGCTGGTGAGGCTGCCAGGCGGGGTCCACGGGGTCCTGGTGTTGGCCCAGCCTGACCCCACTCCACTGCAGGAAGATCCGCCCACGGGCATCATCCCAGTACCCTTCAGGGCTCCCTGGGAGGGCGGGTCTGAGGACAAGGCCCACGGCAGGGGCCCTGGCGACATCAGTGGCCTTGGCTATGTGGAGCCCCTGCTGCGCCCCCGCTCTCTGGTCTCCTGGGTCCTCTCATGGGGCTGGGCCCACTGTGTCAGGAGGCCTGAGCTGAGGGCATCCCCTGGGTCTTGTGCTAGTGTGGCCTGCAGTCAGTGTCCAGCTACTGGCACCTTAGCCCTGGAAGTGCCCTCGGGACACTGCTGGGGTGAGAATGGCACCCGGAGGTCTCCGTGCACAGGGTGGGCCTGTGCCATGCCGCTGTCTCGGGAGGCTGGTACCCATCAGGGGCTCTGCCTGGCTGGCAAGGGGAGACCAACCCTGAGCAGCAGCCCGGGCTTCCCCCGGGACCCTGCAGGTGCTGTGGCCTTGGGTGGGGCCCTTGACACTCCCTGGCCTCCGGTTCCTCGTCTGTGAACCGAGGAGTTCCCGTCTCTGTGCCATGCTGCAGGCGTCCAGGGCCTGGTGGGCACCTGCCGTGCCGCGCTCTGCCAGGGGCCGCACGCGGAGGCTGTCCGCTCTGGCTCCCCACCTTGGTCTCTGCTCCTGCCACAGCCGAGGACGCAGCACACAGACGCCCTGGCTCTGGACCGTCCGCCTGACGATGTTTTGATTTTATGGCAGTGTGAAGCCAGGAGGCATTTGGTGGAGACCATATTTCAGATCTCGGACTTGGATCTCTTCCCGGGCTGCCATATGCAGTAGAAGCTGCCCTCTCAGGGCCGGGCCCCGGCAGCCCCGCGATCACGGGGAGTGACCGACTCCACGGTGTGCCCCTGCGGGCTTTGGATGGAAGTGTTCAGTGAGTTGCAGGAAGAAGCCGGCACTGTCCGGTCCACAGGGCCGTGGGTCAGGGAGTCTGGGTGGCGTGGTCTCTGCCTCTCTCCTTCTCGGATTCCGTCGCGAGCTTCCTGTCCCCACCCAGGAGCACAGCTGGCCCTGGACAGAGCCTGCCGGGGAAGGACATCGGCAGCACGCGTTACTTGGCTCTGCCCTGTGTCCCAGTGCCTTTGACAGGTCCCCGACCTGCTGGGCCTGTCGCCCCACATGTCCAGTGTAGGTGCTGGTTCTCATCTCCAGAGTGGCAGCAGGGTGCCAGCTGGCTGTCAGATGCAGAGTCCTGATTTAGAGGGGACTCGGGGCGCGTGCGCCTGGGGCACGGCGTGGCCTGCCTGTTCAGAGTGACCTTGGGCAGTGCAGGCTCCCTGGGACTGCCTGCCCCTGCACCCCACATGCAGGCCCCTCTTGAATGGTCACTGCAGGCCCTTCTCACAGATGCAGAAACCGAGTCCTCAGCAGTGCCTGGCTCGGCCTGCCAGGGCCTTGCCAGGAGCTCAGAGGTGCAGGCCAGGCAGGGCGCCCACCTTCGCCCACCCGCCAGGGCCTCCCAGCTTGGGATGGAGCCGAGGGAGCAGCGCGGCCAGGCGCATGCGGGGGAGGGGCTGAGCCAATGTCCCCGCCAAGGAAATAATTACAGAATATGAAAATGGGCTAATTAAGTCATTTTAAAAACGTGAATATGTGCAGACACTCAGCAGTTGGGCAGCCAGTTGCAAACAGCGATTTCCCAGCTGCGCTTGGCTTCCCTGTTTCTGTTTGCCGGATTTTAGACTCCGTTTTGTTTCTTCTAATTTTTTAATTTGAATTCATGAGGATTGCGGCGGTCACCCTCTGAGCTGCTGGGGGCAGGGGGAGAAGTTGGCGATGGTGTGGACGCTGGGGCGGCGGGCAGCGTCTGGAGGGAGGGAGGGAGGCCGTCCCGGGCCTCAGGGGTCAGATCTGCAAGCACTCAGCAGTGGGACTGCTGTCCAGAGAAGGAAACAGGCGGCCTGTGGCCACAGCCTCCAGGTCTGCCCCCCGGAGCACCCCGAAGGAATCCGGCGAGCATCAGTTGGGTGCCGGCTGTGCGCGTGGCCTTTGCTCTGTGGGTGGTCTTGAGGACCTCTGTCCTTACTCTGGCAAGGAACCTGCATGGGCTCTGAGGGCAGAAGCCATCAGGTCCAGGGCTGGGCAGAAGTCCTGCCGGACTGGCCGTCTGGCACTGAGGGGCACCTTCGTCCCCAAACTCTCCACATGGTACCTGTCACGCCCTTCCCTGGTCTGCACTTGGAGTCCACCAGAGAAGTCACAGCAGGCAGAGGCGGTTCCGGCAGATGGGCACACACCCTCCCTTCCTCCCTTGAGTGGGCACGGCTGAGGGACACAGTGCCCCCTCCCTCCGGGGCTGGCCACCTTCACCCCCAGTGCTCCTGCCTCTGCCCACCCCCGGCTGCACCCAGCACCTGGCCTGGCTCCAAGCAGCCCCCAGAGCCAGTGCAGGGAAGGGCGGGAGGAACGTGGCCCAGCCCCTGCCACTGGGGCCACAAGGCCCTCATTGTCCCCACAGCTGAACTCCTCCCGGAAATGACGTCACCCAGAGGTGCCCATCTGCAGCTTTGCCTGTGCCCGGTGCTGGCCTGGAGAGGGGGCGTCCCTCCTGCCCAGGCCCCAGCTTCTCTCCCCGTTCATCCACACCCCCTTCTTCCTGGGACCCAGGGTCAGGGACCTCAGACCCGGCCAGGCTTCGCGGTCTGCGTTAACTTCCTGTCCCCGTTTCTCCATGGAAAAGTGGGTGCCGTAAGCAGGAGCTGGGCGCGGAAGGCGTCTGCTGTGAGTCCTATCCGTGTAGGTCACCCCAAAATCCAAGGCTTCCCAGCACCTCGTAATGTGACCTTACTGCACACGGATGACTGTGGTTGGCTAAGGATAGCGATGGCGCCATTCTGGATTGAGGGTGAGCCTGAAATCTGAGGTGCAGACGGACGCACAGACCAGAGTGGCGTGGCCACAAGCACGGACATCTGGAGTCACCAGGGGCAGAGGGTGCGGGAAGGACCCTCCTGAGTGGCCCCCGACACCTCGACTGGCCCCAGAACCGAGGGAGCCGGTGCCTGTCTTCTGCCGTCCCAGTGGATGGTGCGAGTGCGGTGGCCTCGCCCGTGGCCTAGACACCAGCCTGTGCCCTGCCGGCTCCGTCTCCCCTCACTTCTTGGGACCAGGGCCACCCGGTCCGGGAGGCCTGCTTCTAGCCCAGCACAGGACCCGCAGGAGGAGTGCGGAGGGGCTTTGTGGTCGTCGTCGCTGCTGCTCGTTTGTCTGCATTGTTCTCGGAACTTTGAGTTTTACAGCAGCAGCAGGACCGGGCACACTCCAGAGAGCAGGAGAGACGGGGGTCCGGGGAAGGGGACACAGGGACCCTCGAATGCCACCAGGAAAACGCTGTCCAGCCTCATAAGGAGCTGGACACCTGGAGTCTTTGGCATTGGGTCCGGGGGCTGCAGGTTGAGGGCCTGCGGTCCCAGACTCTTCTACTCATGGGGCTCTCGGCGACCCTGGTGCTCAGGGGAGGAGAAGCTGGTTCTGGGATCCTAGCGTGCAGCCCGGACCCCATGCTGTGGGCCGCGGGGGCAGGGCCTGGTGGCCGCTTCTGGCTGGTGGCATCTTGCAGCCTTCACGCAGGGCCATCCTGATGCGGAGCCCAGCTCTTCACCTTCTCCCATGAGGCGCCCGTCAGAGTGGCTTCGGTGTCCACTCGCCTGTGTCCCCTCCGTCCCTGCCTTCCTCCTGACCCTTCATCCAGCCCAGGTCTCGCCCACTGCACCTCCTGAACTCGAGCCACCGCTTGGTCCCCTGTTCCCCCCTGCAGTCGCCATGGCCTTCGGGGGCCAGCGGCGGTGAGGAGCCCCGCAGTGGCGTGGGCAGTGACTCCTCGCTGTCTGAGCACACCCCACACGGCCTCGGCCAAATGTGGGCACCGCTTTCCGGGTGGGAGTGGGGTGGGACACAGTGCACGGAGGCGCCCCCTCCTCTGCGTGTGGCCGGAACCCGGCGCCGTCCTGCTTTGCGCATCCTGCAGGAGCAGGGTGAGACTGGTGTCACTTCACACGCTCTGTGCCCGCACCGCAGGGCAGAGCAGTAGGGGTGGGACGGGGCGGGGACACTCAGGCGTGCACTGCTGAGGAAGGGAGCCAGTCTGAGAGGCCCGGTCCTGCGACCCCGCTGCAGGCCCCTCTAGGGAAGCCTGACCGACCGTGGGGACCTCGGGAGGCCCATGTCCCCAGGGATGGCGGGGAGGGGAGGAGAGGTGGGCAGGCAGAGCACAGGGGATGGTCGGGGTGTGGACGCCACTCTGCGACAGTGTAGCCGGGGGCCCACGTCACCCCACATCTGTCAGCTCCAGGGGACGGGGCAGCGGCCGTGCAGGTCCGGGGCGCCAGTGCATGGGGTGGCGATGACAGGTCCGGCTCTGCCGGGGCGGACCCAAGGTGCAGACTGCTGGACTTTGCTGCGAGCTGGAAACTGAAGTCAGAGTGGAGTCTGTTAATTAAAAACAGGAGCAGATGAAATTAATTAGAATAATAGATTGTAACAAACTCAATATATCCAGCATATTACAGTGTCAATATGTGTCGGTATAATTTATTTTATGATGAAGTGTTTTAGGTTCTTTTTTTATGCCAAGTCTTTGAAATCAGCGTGCATTTTACAGCTACGGTGCACTTTTGTTGGGGCAAATTCTCCCTTCCCTGAGTGCCGGCCGCCTCACCTGGTCAGTGGGTGCGGCATGGTGGAGCAAGTTCGGCCAGCTCTCCCCCTGAGGGTGGCCCCGTCCCTGCCCTGTCACCCTTCAGCCTTGGGCGCTGCTGTCTCTGACAGCGCACTCCAGCCCATCAGCTGCTGCCTATCACTTCTCAGCGGGCTCCTACACATACCTCAGCCCTGGCTCAAGTGCCCACTTGCTGTCAAGAGCGCCAGAGACACCCGGGGCCGATGTCCAGGGTGCGTGAGGATGTGGGGACGCGTTGTCCCTGGAGCGTTCGTAGGCATCAGCACCTTGACTTTAGCCCCTGGGCCCATTTCCGACTTGTGAGCTTCAGAGCCACCTGGTGACAGCGCACCTTGATTTCAGCCCATGCCGTGGGGACTTGGCACGGCGGCTGCTGGACGCTTGTGCCCTCTCCTCGGAGGTCTGCCCAGCACCTGCACTCCCCACTGTGAGCCCCGAGCCCCCCGCCCCGGCAGTGCCATGGTGGGGGAGGGGGGAGGGACTGGCGAAGGGACGGGGTGGGGTGGGGGCAGCCTGGCGACACCCCTGGGCCCCCAGCTTTGCCCCGCTCGGCTCTGCATGTGCCCCTCGCTCACCTCCGCAGCCCCGCCCTGTTTCCGGTGGGTGCCATGGTGAAGGAGCGGAAGCTGGTGACTGAAACAGCTGAAGTTTACTCTCCCAGGGCTCTGGAAGCCAGGATGTCATGGGGCTGCTTCCTCCCAGAGCTCCCAGTCCCAGTCCCCGTCCCTCCCGTGTGTCTGTCTCTCTGTCTGTGTCCCCACCTCTCTCCTCCGTGCCACCGATCTAGCCTGAGTGACCCATCTTAGCCTGATCACAGCTGCAAAGACTGTTTTCAAATGAGACCACATTCACAAGTCCCCGGCGGAGGTGAGTCTAGGGGCCACACTCAACCCAGGACCAGCGCCCCGGCCAGACATGACCTGTCCCTTCCCCCTTGGGTCTCAGCCTGCACACCCCCTTGTCCCAGGACCCTGCCTGGACATAGAGACCTGCTTTCCTCCCCTACACCTTCTTCTCCCCTGGTACCCTGGTACCCTGAGCCCACTGTGCTTCTGTCGCTTTGCTTAGCACCCCCACCCCGGGCCCCTTGCCAGGCCTTGGCCAGCAGGACCCTTGTGCACCTGCTCCCGTTGCCCAGTGCCGGCCCACACCTGGCAGTGCCTGCGAGTGAGCAGCTGTGGGCAGCTGGCCGAGGTGGGGCAGGGAAGAGGCTGTCCGGGTCCGGTGAGGCCAGATGAGGGCTGAAGCCGTGGGCGGCAGGAGGCGGAGGGGAGGGGCGGGCCACGAGGCCAGGGGCAGGATGGATGGCAAGTCTGAGGGTGGCGAGGCCGGGTCCGCGTGGGTCTCGTGGCCTCGAGCTCATAAACACGGCCGTTTTCCCCGCCGGTGTCTGGAATGCCCTGGGTGTCTGAATCGGTCCTCTGCTAGTGGGCCGCTCCGCTAGCCCCCTCTTCGCCTAAGAAAATCAATTCCTGGAGGTTTTGAGAGTCAGTGCTCCCTAGCGCCACCTCCACGAGGCAGATACGTCTTTGTTGGCTGTGGCTAGGTCCTCTCTGCGAGCCAGGGATGCAGAACTCAGATAGGTCCCCAGGCCTCCAGGGACCCCAGGAGGGGCTGTGCCTGCTGGGTCATCCTTGTCCTGGCCTAGAGGGCCCCCGCAACCTTGGGGCCTCTGAAGGACATAAAGACGAGGGCCACCTGACTACCAAGTGCAAAGATGGCCAACGCGCCCCATCTTCCTGGACTGGCGTTTCAGGTACAGATTTGAGAAGGGAAAATATCCGTGCGGAGACATGGGCTGAACCCTTGGATGCGCACAGACCCCGTGATCCCCCCACAGGAGACTTCGGGAGACACTTTAGATCCAAAGCATCTGCAGATCTAAGCACCGCGGGACAAGTGTGAGAGACCGCAGGCCCAGCTGGGCCCTCTGTGGGCCCAGAGAGGAAAGGGGCGGCTCAGGCCGCAGCACAAGTCAGTATAGATTGCGTTGAGATGGGAGTTTGAGGCCTGGCCACCCCGCGTGCTGAGGTCTGGGTCAGAGCCCAGCCCGGAGCCGGGGCCCCCAGCAGCCCCTGCCCAGCGCAGCGGTGCACATCTGCAGGGCTGGTGTGTGGTACCGCGACTGTGAGGGCTTGGCTTCGGGGTCACCGGGTCTTCAGCTTCCGTGCAGAACAAACCCCACGGCCTCTGTATCTGTGGCCCCCTCACCACAGGTGGTGCCGAGTCCCCACTGCATCTCTCCCAGCCGGGAGGGACTTGCCCCGGGCAGTGAGGCTGGGGAGCTGCTCTTCTGCCCGCCGTGACCCCAGCCCCTTGGGCTCCTGGCAGGTGCTCAGCCGTCCCCTGCCAACTTGTGCCCGCTGTTGGCCTGGACTGAGGGGAGCCAGCCTGGGTGCTGGGACTCTGGTGAACTCGGAGTCGGGGCAACGGGGGAAGTAGGTGAGTGGGGTGCTGTGGTGCCGAGTGACAGGAGGGTTTCTGTGCACAGACGGGGTGCCAGCCTGGCCTCAGATGGGCTGGCGTTGGATCTTGAGTCTGCATGGCATGGGCGGGTGATTTCAGGCAGACGGTGTCCCCTCCAGGCAATCTCTAGGTCACCTGTGAGAGGGACGCAGGGACACTGTCAGGTTGTGCAAGGTTACAAAGAGGCAGAGAGACCGGAGTGCTGGCGCACAGCGGCACCGTGAGGAGGTGACGTGCTGGGCTTCAGAGCCAGGAAGGCCTCCACTCGCTCTGGGCCAGGGTGCCAGGCTGCGCACGTCCTGTCCCCACGGGAGCCCAGGCTCGCTACTGCACACAGGGACATGGCACCCCAAGGGGGGGACCCGCTCGGGGTGACACTCAGGGGCTGGGGCTCCCCCGGGCTGGAACGTGGTGGGTGCCAGGTAGGGTGTGGGACACTGCTGACCCCTGGCCCTTCTCCACAGGTCATCGGACTTCGGCACGTCCTACACCAAGCTCACCCTGCAGCCTGGCGTCACTACCGTCATCGACAATTTCTACATCTGCCCGACCAACAAGAGAAAGGTACGTGCTGGCCGGGCTGGCCGATCCTGGGACTCTGGCTGCCCACGGCCTACCTGTGAGGTGTGCTTCTCCTTGCTTTGGGACAGTGGCCTGAGCATGAGATGTTTACCTCCCTGTCCTTCGGTTACCCTTCCCAATACCACTTGGAGTTGTAAGGCCCCCAGCCCTGCCTGGAGGAAGCGCCACTGGTATTGGGGTACATGTGTCCTTGCTGTCGGGTGCGGGGGAAGCAGCGGCTGGGGTGATTGCGCTGCTTTGGTGGAGCCCGGGGGCATCACCGAGCAGCTGTTCTGAGTCCTGAGGGTCCTGGGCAGTGCCCCAGCTTTGCTCCCTGTCTGACGGTAGGTTCTGGAACCTTCTCTTTCCAAGGCCACCTTCTTGCTGGCTTCCATGAGAAGCCCCCCAAACATGGCTGCTCTATTGCCCACCTGGGAACCCCAGGATGTCAGGGAAGGCACGTGGCAAAGCCAGCCTGCATACTAGACCCCATTCAGAGGAGCAGGTCAGGGTCACAGGGAGAGACTCAGACAGTCCAGTTCTAGCTCACTCTCTTTGTGCCTCGGTATCTCCACGAGAAAATGGGAGGCAACCCGCCCTCACGCAGAGAATCGCGAGAAGCAGTCACTGCCACGCGTTGGGCAAGGATTCGAACCTGGGTCTGAGGCCCCAGAGTGCCTTTTGTCACACTCCAGGCTCCTGGGCTTCCTTGCCAAAAAGTTCGGGGGAGCAGGAGGTTCCCCCACATCGGTGCCAGCCCGGCCAGGGTGCTGGGCCCAGAGATCAGGAGGTCTTTAACATCCCGGGGCTCACTCCGACAGCCGCTGGGCTGTGCATTTGTTCACGTCTCATTTTCACTGAGGGCCTCAGTTTCCCCATCTGTAAGGGAGATTCAGGGGACAGAGTGGCAACCAGGGAATGAGAAGCCCTCAGGGGCAGAATCCCAACTCTGCCCTGTCCACGCGGGCCAAATCTCCCAGTTCCTTCTCTGCGTCCACTTAAGGTTCTTCCAAGTGCTGGGTCACAGCTCAGGCCTCAGGAGAAGCCCCGTGCAGCCTGCAGGCCACAGACGCAGGCTGGGTCCTCCGTGCGCCCGCCCCAGGCAACAGGTGCCCTGGGTGAGCAATGCCAGCCTTCTGGAAACTGGGGGGCCGAGGAGCTGAGCCCTGCCTCGAGTTTGTGGGAGGAATTAGAAAAGGGCCCAGTGTACCCTGCCTCAGTGACGCAGGCCCGGGAGGACGCACAGCTGGTGCCGCTGGGCCCAGCTTTACTTAGTGATGGGTAAGTTCTGGGGGGAAGGTGAACCCTGTTACAAGTCCGTTTAGCAACAGTTGCAGCTGAGCAGCCCGTGAGAGCTTCTTTGGGGACCACGCTGCACGCGCGCTTATGAAATGAATTCCCTTTTCCTTTCGTCTCACCTGTGTCCTCAGAGCTCTGCAGGCTGGATGCCCGGGGCAGGCACTTGGCTCTTGTCACGCTTGTCATAGCGGTGTGACCCGGGACCCGGGCGCCCTGCCAGTCCCCTCCCCAGCTGCTGCGTGGTCTGCTTAGATCTGGGCTGGAAGCCTGTTTCCGACTCCGCCCCCAGAGCCCGAGGGCACGGGTGGCGTGAAGGCTGGGCCTGCGGGGCTGCTGGGCCCAGAGTCGCTTTCAAGTGTCATGTTTTATGTTAAAAATTCATGCGGATTGTCATCTTACTCCAATGTATTGGTGTCAGTGTGGGATTGAATACTAAGAGTACACACACACACACACACACACACATGCACACACGCACATCTCAGCGGAAAATCACCATTTTGAACCAGGGGCCCGGGAGCGTACTGAGTCACAGCTTCCCTGGCCACCAGCGACTGTCCTGGGTGACTTAGGACAAGGGCTTCATGGTCCATTCGCTGCGGAAGCAGAGCCAGTGTGACGGAGCGGCCTGGTGTCCCTCACCTGCGGTCACGTGGCCCAGCAGTCCCCAATGACCAGCATTGCCGTGCGGTGTTATGGGGGAAAGGAGAGGTCCAGCAGCTCACGCAGCTTCCCAGCGGCCACATGGTCAGTGGGCGACGGCCCAGTCGCTGCTGCCTCCTGCAGCTCTGGACAGCAGCAGACAGATCTGTCCCCGTCCTGCAGGCTCCCTGAGGCCCTGTCCCTCCAGCGGCAGGAAGTGAGGGACAAGTGCGGGCCTGGAGTTGCCGGTGAGCTGTTGTCGTCCTAGGAGGATGGGTCACCGCTCCGCCTGTGCCCGGGCCTGCTCCCACCGCACTCCTGCTCTGCTGGGACAGGCAGCTGCGGTCTCTGGCACTGTCGAGCCCCACAGCTGTTCCGGGTTGGAGTGGGCCCCCCAAACACTATGTCCGCGCCCCCGCCCCTGGTACTGGTGAGCGTGATTTCATCTGGAATGGGGTCTTTGCAGCTCTGATCAGGGTGAGACGATGGTGTTTCCAGCATGACCGGGGCTCCTCTAAGGCAAGAAGAAACACAGGTGCCAGCAAGCACCGTGCGGGAAGACGGTCTGGGGACTCGTGGGGGAGGCAGCTCAGGCAGCGACAGAGCCCCAAACCGGGAGCCCGGGGACAGCTGGCTGGAGGCCCCGGATGCCAAGAGCCCAGCCTGGGAGAGCTTCTCTCCGGAGCCCAGGGAACAACGGGTACCGATGCCACCTTGACGGCAGCTCCCGGTCTCCAGCCCAGGGTGGGCAGCCGTCTGCGGCCTGCTGTGCAGTGCGTGGTCATGGCTGCAGATCTCATTAAACCCTCGGAGCAGCGGTCAGCGCTGCTGTCACTCAACTTGGGACAGAGACCGAGGCTCGGCAGGGCGGGTTGGTGGCTGCAGGTGGGTCACAGGTCCCCGCAAGGAGGGCACGTCAATAAAGACACCACGTTGGTCGCTCAGCAGCAGCCCTGGGGCTCAGAGCAGAGGCACGCAGGTGCCTTCCGCCGCCATCTCCAGCCAGGCGGGCAAAGAGGAGCCGCATCTAACCAGAGGCGCAGAGGGAGGTGATGTCTTCCTGGGCCCGCAGGACAGCCGGGGTGGCAGCGCCCGAGTGAACACCCACCTCTGCGGCTCCCGAGCCGGGGGTGAGCCAGGTCCTAGGGCCAGGGAGCTGCGCCTCTGATTGGCCAGGCCGGGGTCACGTGTTCTCTCAGAGTAGGGATTGGGCCCACCTACCTCTTCTGAGCAAGGGTTGGAAGGTTTGCCAGCCAGGCGGGCGGCAGGTGGCTTACACAGGGAGCAGCTTGGTCCCCACGTCCCCCAGGGCTGACGGAGAAGCTGTCATCTGGCATCGGCATCACTGACTTCTAACTTTGCTGTTAAAAATCAGCATTCCTCCCAGCACTCGGGAGGCTGAGGCAGAAGGATCATCGTGAGTTCCAGACCAGCCTGGGCTACAAAATGAGTTCAAGGCCAGCCTGAACTGCATAGTGAGACCCTGTCTCAAAATATAGGGCTGGGGATTTAGCTCAGTAGCTTAAGCACCTGCCTGGCAGAAGTGAGGTTGTGAGTTCAAGCCCTGGTACAAAAAACAAAAAAAAAAATCAGCATTCCTTACTTTAGGATTTGTGTGTGTGTTTCTGGGGATTGGACCCAGCGTCTTCACACTGAGCTACATACCCAACTCTTTTTTAATTTTGTATTTTGAGACAGGATCTCCCTAAATCTCTGAGTCAGGGTCTCCCTAAATCACTGTTGCCCAGTCCTCCTGCCTCAGCCTCCCAGGGTGCTGAGATTACAGGGCTGAACCACAAGCATGACTGGACTTTTTTAAAGCCCTGAACACCCCCTTTCTGGTTCTTTTTTCAGTAGCAGTGTAGGTATCTGGAGCATGCAGGCCGCTGCCCTCTGTCCCCTCCCCTCTGCTGGCGGCTTCTCTGACCCTGTGCCGTCGCTGGGCCTGGGATTCTTCTGTGCAGGAAGGGAAGGTGGGATCATATGTGGGAAGGGCCCAGCACTGCAGATCACAGAGTGGGCGCTTGGTCCTCTCTGCCGCCTCGGCTGCTGCATGCAAAGTGCTGGCCCTGGGCGTCCCATCTCTCCCGGTGGGAGGAGCTTCCTGGAGCCCAGCCCAGCCTCTGCCCTGGCTTTGCCCCTGCGGCTGCCAAGGAGGAAGCTGGGCCGGACACAGGAGGCAGGTGTGGACGATGCCGCCAAGGCTGGTCCCCTGTGAGCCTCAGTTCCGCATCTGCAAAGGGACAGGGAGTACTCATGGGACTCCACAGCCCTCAGTGTGGCTGCTTTACCGAAGGGCGAGTGGCAGCCGGGGCTTGGTGGCAGCAGACAGAAACCGGTGCAGGCTCAAAACAGAGAGGGTTTGTAGGGAAGATGCCAAAAACAACTGAGCAGCGAGGAGGCTGGGGACCTGGCGGACCCAGTAGCCGCACGGCTGCTGTGACGAAGAAGCCCAGTTGCTGGGTCTCTGATGGATCGGGAACTTGCTCGCAAAGGCAGGGACCTTGGTGGTGGTTCCAGCAGGACACTGGCCACCATGGCTGTTCTGCAGAGTGAAATGGGGGTGCCTCATCAAGCAGGGAGCGCTCAGCGACGCTTCTCCACTACCATGGGGAAATCAAAGTGTCCACACCTGCCAGCCCTTGCCCATCTGTCCCAGTGGAGAGGGATGTAGGGTAAGGTGGGAAGATGAGGTCTGGAATCAAGCAGACCTTGGTGACATTCAGCTGTCCTGCTTATTAGCCAGTGCACCTCTGAGCCGCTGTATGATCTTCCTGGGCCTTCTTGACCTTCTCAGTGTGCTGTGAGCAGATACCAGACCTCTGGGATGCTTCTTCACTGCGTTATTTCTATGCACTGTGGCAGGCAGAGTAATGTCCCCCACCCCCAACGATGCACACACATCCCAGTCCCCAGAATCTGTAGATGTCAAGTTCAATGATAACCAGGACCTTGCAGGTAGGTCCAGTTAAAGATCCTAAGATAGGGATGTCACTTGGGTCATCCAGATGGCCCTGCTGTCATTGCAGGTCCTTAGAAGAAGGAGGTAGAAGGTCAGAGAGGGGCAGGAGACCCTGCACTGCTGGCTTTGAAGATAGAGGAGTGGCCAGGAGCTGGGGACTTGAGGAAGGAGAAAAGGCAAGGAGAGTCTCTGCCCGGAGCTTGCAGAAGTAACGGCCCCAGGCACCTGCTGTTAGCTCTCAAGTCTGTCTCAGCCTGCTGACCTCCGGAACTGGGGGTTAGCACCGTGCATTTGTTGTAAGCCAGAGTCTGGTTGTGCCTCGGGGCTCCCCGGCAGCTGTGGTCCCCCAAGGAGCCTGTGCTCTGGGCTCTGGGTGTGAGTCCCTGGGCCTCTGGCCGCTGGCCCAGCTGCTGTCCCTGCTTTGTTTCGCCCCGGGGCTGGGGCTGGCGGCTGGCCGAGCTTTGTTTTGACCCTCTCACTTCCGAGGTGGGCTTTGCTCCTCGTGCCCACTGCTGTCGTGGGCACCGTGACTTCCCCTGCTCTGTCCTGTTCAGGATTTGCCCAGCGAGGACCACTTCGCTCCTGGAAGTTTGTTTCAATGCGTTGATCACTTACTACTTTCCATGACCAAACAAGTTGGAACTATTTTTAAAAAGTGATTGTAATTCTTGAGGGAGAGTAACTTTGCTATTCCTCAACCAAATCTCCGTGTGTCCTCCTCCCCTTCCACCCTGATAGAACGCTGGATTTTGTAAACGTGGATCTGGGGCTCGGCTCCTGGGGCCTGTCTGCCTGACCTGGCCCAGCCTATGTTTATGCCCCCTGCCCCCCGAAGCAGTGCCACTGGAGACGTAAGGACCGGCCAGAGATCCTGCAGCTGAAAGAGTCAAAGAGCAGGGGAAGATAGCCAGAGCACAGGGTCCTTACACAGGGTCGCTTGTCCTGCTGGGCAGCGGGCCCCCCGGGGCTGAGACGCACAGCAAGGCCTTGACCCACCCCCCCTCCCCGCATCGAACACCAAGCTGCGGGGACAGCTGTGCGCGTTACGTACGGTGACGGTGACGTGCCCTCCCTGCCTTCACCGGAGCTGGGTCGGAGCTGGGTGGGCTCCACCTTCCTGACCTCGGTGCCAGGCCTGTGCTCCCACCTCAGTCTCCTCGAGAGCTGCACGCCGCGCCCCCCGCTGGCAGCCCTGCCTGCAGCCCGTCTACCGAGCTCTCCGTCGGGTGAGTTTTATGTGATTTTTCAAAACTGATCGGCACCTCTTGGGCTGGGTCCCAGGGTGTGAAAGGGGACTGTGATTAGGTATATGAATAAATTGTAATATACAAATGATACTGCCATGTAATTACGCGGGTATAAGAGAGTAATTACACGGGTAATTATGCTCTGTAATTGGTCGTGCCGCCCGCTCGCCAAATCGCGTTGCTTTTAATGGTTGAGGGCGAGGTAACTGCTCCACGCAGGTCATAAATAGATACCTAAGGACGTTGCTGAGATATGAATTCTAATTGTCACGTAATTAGAGAGCAATTAAATAGTTATTTACCCCACATAAATTAGCCACTCGCCATCCTCCAAAGCCCCAGCCCGCCGTACTTTTTGCGCGGCGTAGCCACCTCCTTCCCAGGGCTTGCTGGAAGGGGTGGGGGGTGTCTCTGTGGCTTGGCCATGAGCTCATGCAGCTTGACCTCAGCGTTCACCAGCTACTTTTCTGATCAGGGCCTGGAAGGTGAAGAGCTCCAGGGGGACTTTGACCTCACACGGGAGAAGAGGACAAGGGACAAAAGTGCCAGAGAAGGAGCCCAAGATCATGACCTTTGCAGAGCAGGGGGAGGAGGGCTGTGTACCTCAAAATGCTTTGCACATAGTCAGGGGCAGAAGTCGTTAGTTGTCAATGGTCACCCAGGACTGGAGATTACATCAGCGGGTGACATCGTGGTACCCCCATGCCCCACCACGTCCTCTGCGTGCGGACTCCCCGGCCCTACCCCAGGTCCTCCCCCGCCGGGCTGCTCTGCCGTGTGACCTTGCACCGCTAAGGCATTGCATCCCCAATGAAGGCAGCAGCCGCTTTGGAAATGTCTGGGTCAGAGGTTTGGGATCCATGGAGGTAGAAAGAGGAAGAGATGGCCTTGTGCGGGCCCCTTGGATACCTGGTAGAGGGGTACGAAGGCTCATGCAAGACAGCTGGGCACCAGCGCAGAGGTTTGCAGAGCGCACTTGGCAATCCCTGGGGAGCCAGCTGCACCCTGACGGTGCCTGGGGCCGGCGTTGGCAGGACCTGCAGAGATGGGCGGCGCTGTCCCTCGAGGTGTCCCTGCTCGGGCCCCTCTGGAAGCTGGAGCTCAGATCTAAGGCACACAGGCCACCTCCAAAGTCCCCTTCAGGGTAAACCCGCCCTCTGCACAAGAGTGATGGTAATTGTGTGTGACGGGCCATTCCAGAGCCTCTGGCCCTGTGAGCGCACCGCTATTAAACTGTCTCCTTTTAATGGCCACTTTCCTGGGGAGGGGTTGGGGCAGTCCCTCTGACATGGCCTGCAGGTGACTTCCAGCAGCCAGATGGTGATGGCACTTCCGAGCAGGGCACCCCAGCCCTAACTCCCCGCATGACAGCGCCAGCAGGGCCCAGGGGAGAACGCCTGGGCACCCCACCCCAGCCTGTGCAGACACGGCAGCAAGGAGATGCCAAGGCAGGGCCCGCCCAGCAGTGCCTAGGCAGCTTCTCCCCCGCACCAGCTCGTGGGAGGGACACCCACTTCCTCACCCATCCGTGCATGTATTTAGGGAGAGAGGGGAGCAGACATATCTCCTGCTCTCGTTCCCTAAGGGAAACTGACACTGATTTAAAATTCGGGACCGAGCCAGACTCCATGGGAAGACAGAGGAGCCTGGACGGAACCCAGGCCTGCACCGGCAGGATATGCATAAATTCCAATGCTCACAGGAAGAGAGCATAGCTGTATGTGAGAACATGCACTTGTACTGTTGGGCTCCACGGTTCGCTACCCATCTGCTACCCACTGAGCAGTCCAGCCACCTGTGTATCCATCCATCCATCCACACATCTACACATTTATTCATCCATCCATCCTTCCATCCATCCATCCATCCATCTACACATCTACACATTTATTCATCCATCCATCCTTCCATCCATCCATCCATCCATCCATCCATCCATCCACACATCTACACATTTATTCATCCATCCATCCTTCCATCCATCCATCCATCCATCTACACATCTACACATTTATTCATCCATCCATCCATCCATCCATTCATCCATCCACACATCTACACATTTATTCATCCAACCACACATCTACACATTTATTCATCCATCCATCCATCCATCCATCCATCCATCCATCTACACATCTACACATTTATTCATCCATCCATCCTTCCATCCATCCATCCATTCATCCATCCACACATCAACACATTTATTCATCCATCCATCCTTCCATCCATCCATCCATTCATGCATCCACAGTCTATACATTTATTTATCCACCCATCTGTCCATCCATCCATCCACACATCTACACATTTATTCATCCATCCTTCCTTCCATCCATCCATCCACACATCTATGCATCCATCCATCCATCCATCCGTCCATCCATCCATCCACACATCTACACATTTATTCATTCACCCATCCTTCCGTCCATCCATCCATCAATCTATCCATCCACACATCTGCACATTTATTCATCCACCCATTCTTCCATCCATCCATCCACACATCTATACATTTATTCATCCATCCATCCATCCATCCATCCATCCACACATCTACACATTTATTCATCCACCCACCCTTCTATCCATCCATCTATCCATCCATCCATCTATCCAGCCATACATCTACACATTTATTCATCCATCTGTCCTTCCATTCATCCAACCACACGTCTATACATTTATCCATCCATCCGTCCATCCATCCATCCATCCACACACCTGCACATTTATTCATCCACCCACTCTTCCATCCATCCATCCATCCATTCATCCATCTATCCAGCCACACATATACACATTTATTTATACATCTGTCCTTCCATTCATCCATCCACACGTCTATACATTTATTCATCCATCCATCCATCCAGCCAGCCAGCCAGCCACACATCTACACAGTTACTCATCCATCCATCCTTCCATCCACCCATCCACACACCTACACATTTATCCACCCATCCACCCACTCCCCTTTACTCGCCTCACCTGTACCAGGTGTAGTACTTCCTGATGCCGTGATGTCCTGCTCAGCAGGGATCCGACATGCAGAAAACACGGGGAGGGCAGTTGTCCTAATGCACGTGCCTTGGGGGCGTGAAGGGAGGACGGTGGGCTCTACCTTTGAGCAATCATCAGTCCCAGAAAGTGCCCACGCGCTTTGCCTCCTCCTGGCTCTGTTCCTCGTGTAGAGCGGTGGGGTGGTGAGTGAGTCTCATAGCTGAGGCTCAGTGACTTCATCTGTGAATTGGGCTCGGTGTCACCACTCTGGCTTCTGGCTGTTGTGAGATGCAAGTGACCTGAAGATAAGAGGGGCTCTGAAGCCCATGTGTGCTTTACAGACTGCGAAGTGTGCTGTCAGCGTGAGGATTCATTCTCTTTATCACGCTTATTAAATAGGTAGAGATTAATAACCAACCACGGAGACAGAGAATTGAATTAAATGCTGTAGGCTACATTCTATTATCATAATGATGATCATTTGTTCACCGGATGGATGTTTACCGAGAGCCTTCCCGGGCCAAGCGCCTCCAGCAGGCTCCTCCCTGTGTGTGAGCCATCGGAGGCGCTCTGCTTGGCAAAGGTCTCTCGGGAAAGGCCAGGGTCCCCGGTCCTGTGGATGGGGTGGGGTGGAGTGGGGCAGGCTTCGCCGCTGTGTGACACGTCAGGGGGTGGGAAGGAGGTGGTGTGCAGAGTGGGCCGCAGGGATGGCCCAGCACGCTTCGTCCTGAGAGCGTCCCACACTTGCCGCCCACTTGTAGGTGGGAACCCGAGGTTCAGAGAAGTGGGGTGACTCAGAAGTGGACCCAGGGTGCCACCAGCCAGGACCCACAGTGGAGCCCCTGAAGCTTCCTGCTGACCTAGAGCCGGAGGAGGGGCCCCAGCGCTCTCCTGCTTCTCACTGGGGCCCCAGGGCTCATGGGGTTCCACAGCCAGTCTCGGGTGACTGGAAACCCTTGACTAGGAGAGGGGTGGCTCGCAGGCTCCAGGTGGGAGCAGAACCCCAACTCCGGGAGTGGGGGCTCCTGTGTGGTGGGGAGGGCCGCCCTCTGTGCTCCTGATGTCCACGGCAGTTCCCGCGGTGACCACCAAAATTGTCACCAGACTTTGCCAAGTACTTCAGATTAAAAGCATTGCTTTGGGCTGAGGGAGACCCCGGGACTTGTCCCTCTGCTGTGATGGGGTGAGCCTGGCCCTCAGAACAGAGCTGTGGGTGGGACGCCGGCTCCCTTGGGCTGGCGACCTTGGCCTTTTGGCAGTGGTAAGTCCCCGTACCCCTCCGTGCCTCCAGCTTGTCACTGGGAAGATGAGACAACGGTAGCACCTCCTCCTGGTGGCTGTCAGAGGTGAGCAAGCTGTTCCCTGAGGGACTGCCACCCAGGGTGCTGCCCAGTGGCGCTCACAGACCCCCCCCAGCCCTGTCATCGTCATCACAGGCCGGGTGCCACCTGCGGAGCTGCGACTCTGTTCCCCTTCCTGGCCCATCTGGTTGGGAAGCAGGGAGGGGACAGACCGAAGCGTCCCCTGGGTGTGTGCAGGGGTACGCCGCTGAGTCAGAGGAGGGGACACGGAGGCTGCCGTCCTCTTGGGCCAGCAGCACAGGAACCGCCTGGAGGCCGAGCCGCCGCAAGGCCTGTGATTGCCGCCACTGATCTGTTTGCCGTCTCCCCCGCCCTGTCCAGCGCCGGGACGCTGCACTGTCTTTATTTATGCGGCGCCCACAGAGCCCTGTGGTGCGGTGGGGGAGGGGAGGGGTCGGTGCCCGCTGCTTGGATTTCTGAGTCCCGGGCTGGCAGCAGCTGGCAGGTGGAGGACACAGGGGCGGTGCCTTGTCCCCCTGGCGGCCAGGTGGGGCGGCAGCAGCGACAGAGCCTGTCCTGTGAACTGCTGAGAGGGGAAGGAAGGATGGACGCATGCTGGGCATCTGGGCGCCTTCTCTCTGCCTTGCCAACTTCCAGTGGTGATAAAGAAGAAAGCGGGGAGGAATAGGGCGAGGGCATGCGTCCTGTCCTCCCTGCACTCTGGAAGGCTGAGGCAGGAGGACGCCAAATTCCAGGCCGGCCTAGGCAACTTAGCAAGACCATGTCTCACAATAAAACTAAATAAAAAGGGCTGAGGATGTAGCTCTGTGGTCCCTTGGCTCCATCCTCGGTACTGCAAAAAAAGGAAAAAGAAGGAGAGGAGGAACAGAGGGAGGAAGAGACGGCGGGAGGGAGGGAGGGAGGGAGGAAGTAGGGGTGGGGAGGGGTTGGCCTGCACCCAGCCTTTCGCTTTGTCATCTTTGACGCTCTTCTGTGAGCCTGCTGTGGAGGAAGAGATGTCTGCGTGACGCCCGTTCTTTTGCAGAGATGGATCTTTAAAGGCTGCATAATGAGACTCTGGGAGCTGATAACCTCTGAAGTCAGAGCTTCCCCCACCCTGACGGGGCTGTGGGTCTGCGATGTGGGTGTGGGGGCGAGGCCAGGAGCAGGATGGAGCTGGCCGGCATGTCTAGGGACAGAGTCCGTGGGTGGTGGTGTGCGTTGGGGTCTCTAGACTTGAACCCAGGCCCAGTCCATGAACATCATCTCCTGCCCGAACCCCCAGGAAATCGAGGTCCACAGTCAGGCCTCATGCTGCCTGGGTCTCCAGAACCCTGGCCAGCGGGGCCTGGGCCAGGGTGGGGGCTGTCTGACCCTTTGTTCTAGCCCACCTTGTACTTTCATTGTCACACAGGGTCTTCAGAGTCTGGGAACAAGGGTACCATGTAGCTCCTGAATCCAAAGTCCGGGGACTCCTGGCTAGGCAAGGATGCAGGACCAGCTACAGATATAGAGGGCAGGGCTTGAAGTCCATCTGGCTTGGGTGGCTCCTGAAGTTGGGCTTGTCCTCCAGATTCATCCATCCTCCCACTCATCCATCTGTCATCCATCCACCCATCCACCCATCCATCTGTCCATCCATCTATCCATCCACCCATCCACCCATCCATCTGTCCATCCATCTATCCATCCACCCATCCACCCATCCATCTGTCCATCCATCCATCCATCCACCCATCCATCCACCCATCCACCCATCCATCTGTCCATCCATCCATCCATCCACCCATCCACCCATCCATCTGTCCACCCATCCATCCACCCATCCACCCATCCATCTGTCCATCCATCTATCCATCCACCCATCCACCCATCCATCTGTCCATCCATCCATCCATCCATCCACCCATCCATCTGTCCATACATCCATCCACCCACTCATCCATCATCCATCGACCCATCCAACCATCCATCTGTCCATCCATCCATCCATTACCCATCCATCTGTCCATCCATCCACCTACTCATCCATCTGTCATCCATCCACCCATTCACCCATCCATCTGTCCATCCATCTGTCCATCCACCAATCTACCCATCCAACTATCCATCCATCCATCCACCCATCCACCCATCCATCTGTCCATCCATCTATCCATCCACCCATCCACCCATCCACCTGTCCATCCATCCATCCATCCACCCATCCGTCCGTCCATCATTCATCCATCCGTCCACCCATCCACCCATCCATCTGTCCATCCCACCGTATTTCTGGAGGACTTGGTTGATCTGTGCCAAGCCCTGCGGTGCGTATTTGTGGCAGCCTCCTGACCCTCCTGAGTTGAAAGCATGATATGAGCAGGCATCTAGTAACTAATAACTGAATTAATTGCAATTGTCTTTTGCTTTTAATTAGTCATTACATTGATGGTGTTTAATTTCCCCTGTGATAGATTTTGGGGGAAAAAAGTTCCAGGTTCTCTGACAGCATTAAAAAGCACTCAACTCAATCCCTGGGGAGTTGGGAGATAGGGCTGCTCTGAGAGAATAGTGCATGAGCTATGATCAACAGAACTAGAATGTGCAAAGGTCCTGGGGTTCGCAGAGTGGTGGCTTGTGGGCAGGGAAGAGCAATGACCTGAGTTGGGCCTGGGATCACGGGTTTGAAAGATCCGGTGTTCCCAGAGGCTTTTGGTTTCACTGGAGAGCAGAGCGTGGTGAAGTTTCCAGTAAAGGGTGAGGTGGCCAACATCCCGGGCTCCTGGGCCCCACGTTTCCTCTGTGACCTTGCTGGCTCCGTCCCATGTCATTTTCACATACGGCCCGTGTTAGGGCCCTGTGGGTGCTGGGGCAGCGAGCTTCAAACCAGGCACCTTGGGATCGCGGAGATGCGCTCTTGCCCCGCTTCCTGGAGGCCGGAAGGGAAGTTCAGGCGGCTCTGTCTGCCCCGCCTCCGCCTTCGCCGCCGCCTTCTCTGTGTGCACGTCCCGGAGGATTATGGGGTGGGCGTGGGGCTCAGCGCACTCCGGGAGGAGCGGGTCCCCACCACCAGGTGTGCGGGGACTCCCATCCCTTCGGAGGCTCTGGGTGGACGTGCGCGGGGTCCCCGGGGCCGTGCACAGCGCTGTGGATGTTTAAGCAGAAGCTCCCAACACATCAGCCTGCCCGGCTGGGGGTGCCTGGCCCTGGCCTGGAGTTAGGGTGCGCTGTGGGGAGTGTCCTCCCATCTGCACTGGTGCTGGGGCCGGGGTGACACTGCAGGGGGAGGGCCAGGGGACCCGAGAAGTGTGCACAGGTGCCTGGAGCCTCCCGCCTGCGTCTCCTACCAGCCCCTCTCCGGGCAGCCGTCTCCGGCCGTTCTCTCTGCAGCTCAGGCTCCACCCCCTCCACTAAGTGGTCTCTACCACAGAAGGGGAGCGGGGGCCCCTGGAACTCTGGGGTGGCAGCGGAGTCTGACCCAGATCCCTCCTTGGGAGCTCTCATCTTGACCGGATGCCCTCCGCCTCTGCTTGCATGCCTGCGCCAACGGGTGGCTCACTGCCTCTCTCGCTCGGCTCAGCTGGGGAGCGTGGCGCTGCAGGCCTGGGTTGCGCAGTGTGACCTTACCCCCTTCCCCACACGGCAGAGGATTAGACTTGCTTCTCTAACGTGTGCTCCCTGTTTTAGAGTCCACACTGGTGCAGTCGTTTAACTTGGTAATGCGGAGGGCGCTGTTGCTTTTCAATATCGCTAAGCAACCTAAGTGGGTACCATTTGGCAAAAATATAAACACATAGGCACAAGAAAGGATTTTCTAAATAGAACCCCAGCCTGGCAGACACAAGGTTGTGAGTTTGATCCCTGGTACAAAAACAAACAAACAACAACAACAAAAAAACCTAAACCCCAGCCTGGCAGACACAAGGTTGTGAGTTTGATCCCTCGTACAAAAACAAACAAACAAACAACAACAACAACAACAAAAAACCTAAATAGAACCCCAGCTAGCTAAGAAAGCATAAAGAATCAACAAATGGGATCAAATCAGATTAAAAACCTTTGGCACAGCACAGGAGAGGATGCACAGAGTGAAGCTCATCTGCTTTGCTGTATTTTAAGTAAGGATGCAGGCCTGTCAGGTTAGAGCCCGTCGGGTTAGAGCCCTCCTAAGGCCTCCTGTGCCCGGGGCCCCTGTAGACAGCGCCGTTCAGGTCAGGTCTCTACCATCTGCAATGGTAGAGATGGGCTTGGGTGCGGTGCTGACGCTACCGTGGGGCTGGAACAGCAGCTTTCCTGCGCCGGATGGGAAAGGACAGACTGGGGGAGTGGCGGAGGCCACCTGGTCCCGCAGGAGGGGCTGCTCCACAGGGCTGTGGGCTCCTGGCCCCAGGGTCCTGGTCCTCTGCTCCATCGAGTGCTCACAAGCCCCTGGCCGAGGGAGCACTGGGCCACCCACGGGCACCAGCGTGGACAGTGTTCCTATTGCCTCCTTCTAGAGGAAGAAGCCAGTGGTCCCAACATGTGAGAGAAACTGCTGTTCTTAGCAGAGCTGCCTGGCTGACTTTAGGAGTCCCTTGCCGGACTCTTCCGTAGCAGGGGTCTGGTCTTGCCGCACTCATTGCTGAGCCAGCCTCGAAAGTGGCCCCTTGGCTTTCCCTGAGCAGATGCAGCTTGCAAGCGGCCTTTGAAATTAATTTCCCTCCTCTGAGGCTCCTCGCCAGGCTCCCAGGCAGGCTCATCTGTCAGCGGCCTCGGGCCCAGGTGCTAGGAGGGAGGACAGGACAGGGCCGCCTGGTGTTTCCGGGGCCGTGGTGACTCCGCAGGCTGGTGCCATGTTTGTTTCCCCTGACCAAGGATGAATGAGACATGATTTTAAAATCAACAGGATCCCAAAGAAATACTTTGAAGACAGCTTTCCGGGTGGGGACCCCTGCCCTCCTCTGCGCTTGCTGAGGAGGGAGAGGATGGAGCTGTCATGGGAGGAAAGATGCGGTGTCCTCATCACGTCAAGAGGAGGAGCAGGGAGAGATGATGAGATGATAAGTGTGGCGACTCATAGGATGAGTAGGAAGATGATGAAGTGAAAAAGATGGTGACGTGGGGGTGATGGTGGTGGTGGTGATGACGGTGATGATGGTGATGATGGTGGTGGTGATGGTGATGGTGGTGATGGTGATGGTGATGGTGGTGGTGATGGTGGTGATGACGGTGGTGGTGATGGTGATGATGATGGTGGTGATGGTGGTGGTGATGGTGATGATGGTGGTGGTGATGATGGTGGTGGTGATGGTGATGATGGTGGTGGTGATGATGGTGGTGGTGATGGTGGTGATGGTGGTGGTGGTGGTGATGGTGGTGATGGTGATGATGGTGGTGATGGTGGTGATGATGGTGGTGGTGACGGTGGTGGTGATGGTGGTGATGACGGTGATGGTGATGGTGGTGATGATGGTGGTGGTGATGATGATGGTGGTGATGACGGTGGTGGTGATGGTGGTGATGGTGATGGTGGTGCTGTGGTGGTGAGGATGCTGATGACACTGCTGATGCTACTGCAGCAGGTGGAGGTGGCAGGAGGGTGCGGATGTGCTGGCTACCCTTCACTGAGCCTCACTGAGTGCCTCATCACCTCTTCTCTTTGCCACCACATTGCTGCTGAGGAAACCGAGTTCCACCGCAGTTTGGACCTGGAGGACTCGCACCAGCTGCTGTGATGGACAGGCCCCCACAGCTCAGTCATTTAGAAATCCCAGGGTCCTCGCCTGTGTGTGGGTGCTCTGAGTGTTCATTGGTTTTGCCAGGAGGTGGCTCCCTGTGCATGGCTGGGGGCTGGGAGATGTGTGGGGGACAGAGGGACATTTGCGGAGCGTGGACTCCCTGCCACCCACTGGGCAGCACCTGCACCAAGCTTCAGATGCAGGTCTGTGACTCTGACCCTGTGTTGATTTTTCAGATGCATTTTGAAGTTTTTAACCTTCTGTCGATTCTAGATTTACAGAGCAATGACAATGTTTGTACCGAGAATTAGCACGTACCTCATCCCCCACTTCCTGTGTGTCACATTAGAATGCTCTGTTTGTCGCATCCAGGGAGGCAATAGTGATGCTGCATGATTAACTCAAATCCGTACTTTATTCAGAGTCCCTTAATTTTCCCTGTTGTCCTATTCTTCCTCCAGGACTCGACCCAGGCCCCGATGGCACGTTTACTTGTCCTGCCCCTGGAGGAGCACCTGTAGACCCTGACAGCTTTTTAGATTTCCCTGTGTGACGACTGACATTTTTGAAGAGCACTGTCAGGCAGTTTTAAGGATGTCCCTCTGTGGGATCGATCGGTTGTGTTCCTGGTGATGAATCTGGGGTTACTGTGGGGGTTTGGGGGGAGACTATGGAATCATGTCACATCAAGGGCACATGCTGTCATCAGAATGTAGTCCTGGTGACGCTGACCTTGGTCACCTGGCCGGGCTGCTGTCCAGTTTCTCCTCCAAACGTTCCTTTGCAGCCTGTAATCTGGGGAGGGGGTCGCCACATGCCCTGCACTTGGGGAGCCCCTGCCCCCCAGGCAGTGTCTGCATAAGTGGCTTGGAATTCTTCCGCATGGGCAATCTGTCTCTTCTCCTTCGTTTATTTACTTATTCAATCATTTATTTATATGAGGATGGACTCATGAATATTTATGCATCCTTTCAGCTATAATCCAGTAATGCTATGTTTATCTCAGTGTTTGGCTCATCGCGGCGTTTGTCACTGGAAGCCCTCTCGGCGGCTCCCGTGTCCCTGTGCTGACTCCTGCCCTTGTGACTTTTATTTTGTCTTTGAGCATTTCCTTACTCTCTGTACTCCGAGATGCTCCGGGCTCATCTTCCCTGTCTCCTGCAGGCCCCGACTCCAGCCGTTCCTCCACAGCGCTGTGGCCCCTTTCCTTGGAGAAGGGTGTTAGAAACCAAGGTCAGGAAACACCCCAAGACCCCCCACTCTGCGGGGACCAAAAAGTTTCTGGCTCACCATGTCCTTAGCATCTCAGAATTTTTTCATAGCACCCCTAGGCCAACAAAAACAAATGAAAGAAGAAAAAAAGAAAAAAGAAAAAAGTGAAGAAACATCAAAACACCGTATAATTAGGATCCACTTACCAATTAGACCCAAACAACGTAGTAAACGTATACTCGTATCCTAATGACTCTGTAGTCATTTTTAAAAAGGATACACACAAATGGAAAGGGAAGATACTTTCCTTTCACTCCTCATGCTGCCTGCCGGGGGGTGTGTCGGGCCCTGCCCCCACTCTCCCCACCCCGCCTCGGCGGCAGGCAGGGGTGCCCTCCCTCCCTGCTCCGCACTGACTTCCCCTGGTATTACAGCAGCGGCCTAAGCCCGGCTTTGTGAACCCCTGGTGTCACTGAAAGGGATTCAGGGTGATTCAGTGAACAACCCCAAGCAGATGGCTGGTGAAAATCTAAGTTCTTCTGGAAAACTTAAAATATCCCCCGGCTTCCTGTGAGTTGAGGACGGTACCCCGGGGCGCGGAGGGCTGCTCTGGGGCCCGCGGCAGAAGGTAGGAGTTACTGCTTTTACAAGGGTGTCGGAGGGAGTTCTGCTGGGTTCAGCTCATCTGCGAGGTGTGGTCAAAGACGAATGAAGAAAATGTTTAAACAACAAAAAAAAATGTATCACACTGAAAGACCCCTGGCCGAGTTCCCCTGGGAACACCCGGCCCACCCGCCTCGCCCTTTCTGGAGCGGCGCAGGAGCCTTCTCCGGTGAGGCCGTGCGGCTCTCTCCTGTCCCGGCACACTCGTGCATCCGTGTGCGTGCATGCAGCGTGCCGCACATGCAGGGAGCACGTGTGCAAATAGACACGTGACCTCGCACGCGCACGACGTGCTAAGGGTAAAGCACACACGGTACCGCGCTGTCTTCTGTAGATGTTTTAACGGCTTTGGTAGGGTTGTGTTGGCTTTCTTGAGACCCCAAGTTCCACGCGTGACAGGGACCCCGCTCCATCCTCAGGGCAGGGGACGAGTGTAAGACCCCGCTTTTCTGTCCTTCCACCCGGGATGGACGTGGCTTTTAGGACCCGTGGGGCCGGGCGCTGCCAGCCTGTCGCAGGGGGAGGGGCGCGGCCCGGGCCCCCCAGCCCTGTTCTGCCTGCTGACCAGGAGCCGGCAGGCCCCTCCCGCCAGCCCTGGGCTCCATGGACCCTTCCCACCCTCCCCCCATTGCAGTGTTTTCGAAGGGAAGTGAGTTTGTTCCCGGCACTGTCCGCACCCCTGGGGGCCAGCCTGGCCGTCAGAGGACAGGGAGAGCATGGCAGGGCCGCCTGGGCGCTGGGCACTGCTTGCAGCCCCCAACCCTGCCAATCCTTCCCGCTGGGCAGATGCACGCTTGGCCCCTTGGATGGTGGGTGAATGTGCCGTCTCCTGCCTTCCCTCCCTCCCGACCCCTGCGGTGGACAGCTGAGAGGTGCCCAAGACTGACCGTGGTGGGTGGGGACAGATAACTGGGCAAGGAGCCTGGGGGTCCTCTGTGATTGTAAGCATGGGTGCTGGCGGAGGGAGGAGGAGAATGACTATCCCCCCATGCCTGCCCCTGCTGCTGCGGGTTCAGATCCCTTTTGTTCCCAGGCAGATGTGTGGGTTAGCTATGGCACCGATGCCTGCGTCTAGGTGGAAAGGACCCTGGGCCCGGGGAGGCTGGGTGACGCTGGGGCCGCAGTGAAGGGAGGCGTGTGTGTACTGGGGACCACCCGGGGTGCAGCCATGCAGCTAGCAGGGAGCTGCCGGGGCGCTGGCCCAGCCTGGCCTGGTGGCCCTTTGCAGGGATTCTAGAGGCCTTGCCTCACACTTTCTTCTTTTATTTTCCAGTGCTGGGGATTGAGCCGAGGGCCTTTGCACCGAGCGATGTCCCAGGCCTTATTTTATTTTACCTTGCGGCAGGATCTCTTGCTGAGTCGCTGAGTTTCGCTGGCTGTGTCCACGTTTGCAACCCTCCCGCCACAGCCTCCTAGAGTGATGGGATTTCAGGTGTTGGTACCAGGCCTGGCTCTTTTTACACAGGATGAGCTCAAGGTGAAGTGAAGCTCAAATTTTCTCCTGCAAAGTTTGCAGGTGAAATTTAATTTGAGTAATACTTCAGCGGAAGTACCGGGTAACAGGCCCTCACCGTCTGAAGGTCTTGTGACCCTTGGGTTTCACTGCCAGATGAAACGCATCCCGTGTGCAGACGCAGTGGAGGAAGGTGGGGGTCACTTCGCCTCCCGAACCCCGGGTCTCATTTTTCAGCCTTATCCAGCAGCTCTGCAAAACCATTGACTTCCGATTGTCTGTCGATTAGCAGTCAGTTTTCTTGCAAACTCCTGGGAAATTGTTACATTTCTCATTCCTTTGTAAGGAGTAGGTTATAGGCACACTGACCCTCTTTGTTTGAAGCATTTTTTAAAAGTTAAGAAAATTTTGTTTCCAAGACTTTAAGGCCCGCAAGTTGGAGAGAGTCTGTAAGCAATGCTCACTGTCTCATAGCTTCGCGACTCTTGCCACGCGCCTGTTGCGAAGCTCTCCCCCCGCAGCGGAAACCCCTTTGGCGGAGCGAGCGTTTTCCCACTTATTATTAAAGTCGCTCTTGATCCTGCAGGGACGACTTGCACATGTTGGTTCTTGAAAGTCTGAGCCGAGTGGCGTGTGGGTGATAACAGCCTGCCTTCGGTTCGCTTCGGGAACGTGCGTCTTTTGGTGAAAGAAAAACATACACTTTACTTTCAAGTTCAACAGCTCTTGTGAGTTCTGGTCTGTGAGGCCCATCCAACTCCACAGATTCCCAGAAGTCTCCCCCCAAAAACTGTTGACCTATAAAATTCCCCACCCCAGGGACGTCTCCCTCCTTGCTACTGAGGACAGATCACCACGGCAAGCCCTCGGTGGCTGTGTGACAGTGCAGGCAGCGTGTGATCCTCCTGCCTCAGCCTCTCAGAATGCTGAGAATACAGGCGTGCAACACCATGGACCTATTTATTTGAGGAAAGGCAAGCCTATCTCTTGTCAGATAAACAGGCACAAACAGAACTCCCCGGCTTCCTTTGGACACCATTTTAAGGAGTTAGAGGGACAGGGGCAGGGACACAGGAGGGTCAGTGCAGGACACAGCGTCTCCTGCCACCGCACCAGCCTGTCTCTAATGGACAGACTGCACGGTGCTGGCCCTGGCCTGGGCCATTCTGCATGTGCGACCCAGAAGCCAAGCGCCCATGCGGCCTCCGCTGCGACGTCACAAGGCAAAGCCCTGGGGCTGGGGCTGGGAGACACAGGGCTCCGTGCGGCTCTGGTCCGCTCAGCTGAGCATACGGCCTGTGACCTGTAACCCGGAGCCTGGTCCCAGCCGGTTCACTCCGGGTGAGGCTCCACGAGATGGGCTCCCACCCGCCCGACCGCGGCCGTTCCGTGGACACAGTGCCCTGGCAGCGTGAGCTGTTACCCTTCCCCAGCTGGGCACGGCAGTGCTCACCTGGAATCCCGGCACTCTGGGAGGCTGAGGCAGGAGGACTGTAAGTTTAAGCCCAGCCTGGGTAAGTTAGTGGCTTCGCAAGACCCTGTCTCAAAATAAAAAATGAAGAAAGGACTCTGTGTGCGGCTCGGTGCAAGGATGCTGGCTTCAGTCCCTGGTACTGAAAAAAAAAAAATCCTGTTAGCCGCATGCAGAATATAAACAGAAGCAGTTGAAGTGGATTTTGACAATATGTTTTATTTAATCCAGTATATCCAAAATATAAGCATGCCAGAAAATAACTGATGTAAAAATTATCACAAGCATTTACCTTTTTTTTTTTTCTTTCCCAGACTGAGTCTTTGAAATCCAGTGCGTGCTTGACACATACAGTTTGTATCAATTCAGCTGCTCAGTGTTCCCTGGAAATTGCTTGACCTATATTTAGATTTCATAAAAATTACACTTGAAGAAATAGTCTCGTGTCCAAGTTGTTTCAAAGACATTTAGGTCTTCCAAGACAGACTCAAATATCAGTTGTTCTAAATTAAATTAATTTAAATTAACGTGTTTGTCCCCAGCCACACGGAGAGCTCCTCCCAGGGGTGACGGGAGCCACCGGCTCCCCGGGGCTCCCACACACAGCAGCTGTCTTTGGGGAGGACTGAGCAGTGCTACCCAGTGGACGGGCAGTGGCGGTTGGGTCGGTTTTGGTAACTGGGCAAGGGAGGTGGATTTTCTGATGTTTCTGTTTCTCTTTGATAATGTGACAGATGAAAGATCTGAGTTCATAATTAAGAAATTAGTTTTTTGCAAAGCTCCGTTGGTTCGTGAACTGACGCAGTCGGGGCTGCCATGTTTCCCAGGGGACGCTGCGTCTCAATGAACAGACAAGGTTTTCATGACGGGCGCACAGCTGTGCGCGTGAGGATGGGGACGCCGAGACGGACAGGGGGAGCTCGGAGGTCAGGCGCCTCGCGCAAAGCCGGGCTGAGGACCCAGGTGTGTTCCTTGCTGCCCGAAGCTGTGCCTCCCCAGCTCCCCGTCTCCCGGCCCGTGGGCCCTGGGAAGGACCACGGCTTTGCGCAGTCCCGAGTCTGCAGGGCCCCCAGTGAGGAACTGCCCTGTGAACACACCAGGGAGGACTGCAAATTCTAATCCGAATGCTCGTAAACACTTAAAAAGGAGGCGCAGCCACTTCAAGCATGAGAAAAAAGAAACAACTAGTTGCCTTTTTTACTTCTTAACCTTTTCAAAACTAAGAGGCCGGCAGCAGCAGGGGGAGGCTGCAGGGGCACGGTGGCCTTCTGTTCTTGCTGCTGTGTTGTTAGACTGAAAATCAGACCCCTCAACCTCAGACCACAGCAGATTTGTGCTAAAGAAAACATGAGGCACTGGCCCTCCCTCTGGTCAGTGTGGTGCTGGGGGCAGTGAGCCCCGCTGTGAGGCCACATCCGGGTCTGGTCACAAGGCCTCTAACGTCACCAAGGTGCCTTGCAGACTCCCTGGGCTCCTGGGGTGCTGTCCACAGTGCTGACCCACTCGGCCTCTGTGGCTCTCCGTTGGAGCCCGTGATAGCTTGGCCCCTCCTTGTCCAGCGTGTACACCTGAGATCAGAAACCGGCACAGAGGCCAAGGCCGGGATGCACCTCTGAAGCAGTGTGTACTTACTGCAGCTGATTTGTATGGGTCACTCTCCCATCGCTGGGACGAAATACCCACGCCACAATTTAAAGGAGGAGCGGCTTGAACTGGCTCACAGTTTCAGTCAGCTCAGTCCATGGTCTCTGGCTCCAGGGCAGGAATGGCATGGTGGGAGGGCCTGCGTGGAGGAAAGCTGCTCATGGCGAGGCAGCCAGGAAGCAGACAGAGAAGGAGGAGACAGGGACAAAGATTATTCCTTTTAGGCCCTGCTCCCTGGCTATCTACCACCAACCAGGCCCTCTTCCCGACAGTATATTCCAACCCCTCCGCTGCTGCTTGGTGATTGAAACATGAGGTGTGACTGAAGGATACAGTGATGTTCAAATTTTTAAAATGTGTTACAGTAAAAGACACATTGCTATCAACCCACCTGAGTATTGTTCACTGTATTTTTGATCATCTGCTTCAGCTTCAGGGCCTGCCTCGCACAGCACAGAGTGTGGTCTGTGGTCAGGCTCTCCGCTTGTTGCCCCTCGTGCACCACAGCTCCATCCGGCCTTTGCTCTAGCAGTCATCATTCTTTAACTGTACCTGCGGTTTCTGGGACCCGCACCCGGGGACAGGCATTGCGGACAGCGTGACACGTGTGAGCTCCAGCCCAGGGACCGTCTGCGTCTCTTCATTCACGATCCGCGTCCTGGTCCCAACCATGGCACCTGTCACTCTGTTCCTTAAATGCGGAATAAATAAACTGGTGTTACTAGAAGTCACGAATTATTGTCATGGGTGCGAGAAAAAGAAGCCAAGAAAGCTGGAACCCCAGAAGCCTTTGAGTCAGGAAAGGCAGGGTCAGAGCTGGGGATCGCAGAGCCCAGGTTCCTGACTACAGTGGGGTGATGCACTTTGGAAACGGAAGGATAAGTTTAGGGAGAAAACACTGTGTGCTACGGTGAGCTGAACACAGAGCCACACCGTAGACATCTCAGCCCGGCGAGGAGCGGTGACAGCTGAGAGACCCTTCCTTCTGGCAGGCGGAGATGCTCTGAAGTCCAGAGAATGCAGGAGGCTCGCCCAGAGTTGGTCGATGGCAGGAACCGGGCCCAGTCAGCCAAGCCCGGTGACAGTCAGTCCCTCTGAGACTCTTCGCCCCAGAAGCCAGGGCACGGTACATGGAGAGATCCCAGCCCAGGCGTCCAAATGGCCAGGCTCAGCTGACTGGGCCCATCAGGGCCGAGCAGGTTCCAAGGACGAGCCCCAAGTGCTGTGATTCATCCTGCAGCCCTCGCCAGCGGCGTGACTTCCTAAGTGAAATAAATGCTGCCATTACCTTGTTGAACTGAGAATATCGATGTCATCATTAGTGTAATTACATGGGCTTGGTTTATAGACTCCAGTGTGAGGCTCTGGGCAGTGTCAAATTAAACCGAACCCAGTCGGGTGTGGTGGTGTATGCCTGGAATCCCAGCACTCTGGGAGGCTGAGGCAGGAGGATGGCAAGTCCTAGCCTGCCCTGGGTCATTTAGCCACTTAGTGAAGCCCTGTCTCAAAACCTTTAATAAAAAAAAATTGTAAAAGATCTGGGGATGTGGTTCAGTGTGAGGCCCAAGGTTTGAGCCCCACTGTTGCAAAAAAAATAAAGTGGGTGCACTGCAGGACGAGAGGGAAAGACGATGGATGTGGGGCAGTCTGTGCTCCCGGGAATGAGGCCTTTCCCAGCGCACCTGCACCTCGTTCTTTCTGACGTGTGGTGGGGTCCCGGAATTGCCCGGCTGCAGTGGGAGTTGGGTGTGCTGTCGGCCCATTGACCCGTGCCCGCACCGCGAGACCATCCAGCTGAAGCTTCAGGGCCGTCAGGGCTGGGACTCCCCACCCCAGCTCCGGCTGCGAGTGCGCCTTCTCCCAGATTGCAGTCCTTAGGTCAGCACTACGCGTCGTGGTGCGTCTGTCGTGCTCCTGGCTTTCCTGTGCCGTTATTTTGTCATTGTCTCTGCTGAGACTGTTCGGCAGGGGGTTTTATACCACTGGGCTTCACCTCCGAGTTCCTCGTTTGACACGTCCCCACTGGCCAGGCCGTGAATGTGGGGGTGCCCAGGGTCAGGCGCCACTTCACAGCCCTGGGGCCAGGTTAGATTTGAAAAGGAAAGTCCGGGGCCAAGATTGGGGTCCACTTCCTGCACCCAGAACAAAGCTGCCAGAGTACTACAAGCCTCCCTGTCTAGGGGCACGGATGTCAGACATGATTCTCGGGCTGGGCAGAGGAGGGGCCCATCGTCATGGCAGGGTTGAGGCGGAGGCCGCGCCTGCTCTGGGGTCCTTAGGTTCTTTAGGTGTCGACAAGGTCGCTCTGTGTTCCTGGGCTTTGAGGAGGTAGAAAAAGCCACCGTCTGCCGCCAGGAGCTAATAATGCAGCTGGGGCTGTCTGTCCCAAATTCTGTCCACCTGAATGTAGATTCGCCACGGGAGGCTGCTCGCCGTGCCGGATTCACGCAGCCCTTTGCAACACGGAGTACTTTGTGAATCCAGACACCCCTGGGCGCTGGGCGAGCAGGCCACTTCATGTTCCCAGTTTTCAATCAATAGGTCAAGTCCCAGAGACAGTCACACTCCAGTACAGAGCCAGCCTGGGCTGGAGGCCAGGAGTGTCTCACTCTGAGTCCAGTGTTCATCCCTGGCCAGCACACACAGCAGAAAGGTGACCACCGTCTCTGCACGGGCTCACTCCAGTGCTGCTTTGCAAGGCCTGAGGAGGACTGCGGGTGATTAAAAAGTCCCCAGCCTTCTCTCTGCACATGGCACCCCCACCCTGTCACCAAGCAGAAGGATGGGGACCTCAGGGAGCGAGACCCAGCTCCGTGATACGATAAAGCTTCACCAGCAAGGTCTAAGCCTGGATGTTGTTAAGAACAACAGGACCACTACTGGGCCCTCCAGGGGAAGGTGGCGCCTCGGACAGCCTTGCGCCTGTGAGGCCAGAGCTGTGGGCAGCTGGGGTGCAGGCTGGGGTGCAGGACAGGGGTGGGCTCACCTGCTGGGTGACCTCCTTGTGCTTCGGTTTCCTGTCTGTAAACGAGGGTGCTGACGGTCTGTGCCCCGGAATGATCGCCAGCCAGGGCAGTGCTCCCAGGAGGAAGCAGGGAAGCTCTCAGAACCAGAAGCGGGGTGCGGAGCTACCCCTGTCCCTGTGTCCCCCTCTCTGCCATGGCAAAGCTGGCCAGAGTGCTCCGGGAGCCGAGATCCTGAGAACGATGGGAGACGCAGGGCGCGGAGGCTGGGGCTCACTCCGGAGGCCAGTGACGGTCACTTCACTCCTCTTTCCCCGCGCCCAGCCCCTGCCTCGCTGTGCCCCCTCCCCGTCTCTGCAGGCCGAGGACGAGGCCCCCTGCATGGGCGGGTGGTGGGGGACAGTTGCCCAACCAGGGCACAAACTGCCTACGCGGGTGAGCTCAGGTGGTGTTGGGTCTTGGGTGCTTTATCCAGGAAGCTCCGGAAGGACCTTCCACACACTGGGAGGCGTGCTCTCAGAGAGGGGCACTGAAGGCTCAGGAAAGCACCCGGATGAACAGAGGGCTCACCAGCACTATGCACAGCCGACTCCAGTCTTTTCCAAGGAAATGTCTGGGGGAGGGAAGAGACCCTAGGGATGCTTCAGAGCGGTGGCGGCGACGATCTCAGCTCTTCCTAACCTCACCTGGGAGCCACCGGTCAGAAGTGCGGTCCCCAGCCTTGGCCGCACAATCACGTTGTCCCTTCCAGGATCCTTGCTGTCCATCCGGAGGTGGACACCGCATCCCTTAGCCAGGTGCAAGTGCAGTTGGTGGGGTTGGTGCATCCCCTGTGCCGAGTCAGCGCTGTCTCTGTCTAGTCCCAGGACATCTGTCCCCCAGGAAGGCACCCCGAGTCCAGTGAGTCACCCCTGCCTCAGCCCCCCAGTCTTTGCTGTCCCTGCATTTGCCTGTTCTGCATTTGTTATGGTGTTGGGCAACAGGTGGCCATGGTGACCAGCTTCTCTGGCTTGATCTGGTGCTATGAGGTTCACCCACCCAACGGTGGGAACCAGAACTGCCTTCCTTTTCATGACCGGGTAATGTTCCATGGAACGGAGGAGCCCTCACCTTAACACACGCACATCTTGATGGCTTCTCAGTGGATACTTGTATCGCTTTCTCTTTTGGGCTGCTGAGAACCTACTGCACAATCCTCCTGATTGTGTATTTGAGTTCTCGTCTTCCATTCTTTGGTATATTGCTATGGTCTCAATTGTGCTTCTACCCCCAAACCCACAGAATGGTCCCATGAGGCAGGAACAACTATCACCTCTACTCCAAGGGAGGAAAGGAGGCATAGGTGTGTTAACTGACTCCCTGACCCCATGTGTCTGAGAAGGGGAGAGCAGGGATTGAGCCCGGGCTGCTGCCCCAGAAGCCTTGCTGTGTCCTCCGAGGGACACCTGTTCTCGTGGAGACCCGAGGACAGATGCACGCAGTTAGAGCTGGAAGTCAGGAGCAAGCTCTGAGAAGCCGAACACTCAGAGGCGGTGGGGCTCCCCCCGAAAGTGGTGAGCTCCCTGTGGGGAGAATTAAACAAGTACCAGGCAGCACATGGCTTCAGTGAATCTTGTCTGTCTGTCCTTCAGCCCCAATCCAATCAGTCTGCATTGAAAGGGAGCTGAGTCGTGGGTTCTTAAGGAACGTCTGCGCTCCCAGACCCCAGCTGTCGGCCCCTGCTTCTGGCGGCTGGGGACAGAGGCTCCTCCTGGCGGCTGGGGACAGAGGCTCCTCCTGGCGGCTGGGGACAGAGGCTCCTCCTGGCCACCTTGGTCCTCTCATCACCCCACAAGCCTGCCGTCCCCGTTCTGGGGACACAGAGAGATGAGCTGGTACAGAGCCCACGTTCTATTGCACGTGACTGTCCCGCTGGAGGCTGCCAATGGCCAGCTTGGGCGGGGCTGGTTCCTGGGGTGGCGATTGGGCTGCCCAAGGCGGTCCTGGGTCTCCATGGGGACTCACACTGCTGGGAGTCACCTCAGTCAGCAGCCCCAGCCCCCTGGGGAGGGGCCCGGCTTAGCTTGCCCTGCTCTAGTGTGTGTACCCCATCTCCTCGTCACTTTGACAATAGCAACTGGATCCCCTCAAGGTGGCGCATGCTTGTAGCCCCAGCACCAGGAGGCTGCGGCTGGAAATGCAGCGAGTTCAAGGCCAGCCTGGACTACACGGTGAGACCCTGTCTCAGGAAACAAGAAGAAATATACGTATTGGCCTGGGGCATGTATTTGTCCTGTCACCTCCTTCCTGCCGAGGATCCTGTCACGGTGGTCGTGGTGTCGCCAGCCCCAGCGCTCCTGGGAGCTCCCAGGGTGGTGCTGGCCAGTGGTAAAGGTGCAGGGCCACCTCCCACCCAAGGGTCCCCTCTCCTCCGCTCCTGCTCAGACCACCTGCTTTCGCCAGCCACCTGCCTCGGGATTTTTTTAAGAATCAATTTGTCACCTCAACAGTGACGACAGAGAGAGACGGATGGCTTCTTTGTAACAGCAGAATGCCCTTTACAGCGCCTTTAAAAGCCATCTCTCTAACTATAAAAGGCGGGCCCTATGGGATATGTCGGAGGCCCTGGGGGCAGTTTTCCACCTCTCTGACAGCACCCAGTGTCCCCGGGTCAGGGGCAGAGGGGATCAGCGGGCACTAAGTGGAGAAGCGCTGCCCACCCGTGCCCCTCGGGTGAGGAAAGGGCTTGTCGGCGGCGTCTCCTGCCGTGGCTGGAACCCGCTCTCCTCCCAGCCACTGGAACGCACAGAGGTCAGGCTTCTCCAGCGTCACCCTGCAGCCAGCTCAGGCTGTGACGGTCCCGGCAGTGCTGGCACTGGGCAGCGGCAGGGTGGCAGGACTGGTGGCCGGTGGCCGTGTCTTTTATTAAGCGGACGTGGACTCTGTGGATGTGGCCTCTTCGTGGGTGGTGGCCCGGGGATCGGGCTCAGGCCTGGGGTCGCTTTTGCAGCTGCGTGCTGTGGGGACGCTGACGTGGGTCCACACCGTCGGGGTGCGTGCTCTCCCAGCATGCCTTGCTGTGTCTGTGGCTACACACGGTGCAGGTGGTTGCTCACGGGGCCCGTGGGGGCCTTCGCAGGGGACCCGCACCTGCCTGCTCCGCATGTGTAGAATCTGGCTGCTGGTCGTATTCGTAGTAACAATAATGCCGTAATGATGATCCAGGACTTTATAGGCAGGGACTTTTGTTTGTTTGAGACAGTATCTCTCTACGTAGTTCAGGCTGATCTCAACTTCACCGCCATCCTGCCTCAGCCTCCTACGTGCTGGGAATATAGGTGCGTACCACCACACCAGCTACGGCTGTGTCCTCTTGCACCCAGCACTATTCTAGGGCTATGCATTAGGAACCGTCATTATCCCCATTTACAGAAGAGGAACTCGGGGCTCAGAGAGGTCAGGTCACGTGTCAAAGGCCACACGTCTGGGGAGTGGCGGGCCCACCTTGGAACCCGGGGCTCTGGAGCTGTCTGCTGTCTTGGTGACTCCGTGGATCTGAGCGGGAAGAACTGTGATGGCTTCGGACCGGCACGGAGACGTGAAAGGGGCTGGAGGAGAAACCCAGCGGGAGGGGAAGGCTGTGGCCCGTTGTGTCCAAGTCTGTCCTGGCAACGGGGTCAGAAAGAGAAAGAAAGCAGCGTGTTTCTGCGGCACATCTGCCCTGCCGGGGAACCGGCCTCGATCGGGAGGAGAGAACAACAGAAAACACGACCTTCTCTCACGATTGTCCCAACAGGAAATAATGACTAATTTGAATTTAAATATGTGGCGGAAAATTCTGCTCCGTGGAAGGGACGGCGTTTGGTGATGGAGCAAGCCGTGCGCATTCACAGCCGTGCTTTAATCTGGCCGGGCCGAGTCCTCCTTTGTGTGCCGGCTCCTAAGAAGGAAAGGCTGTGGCAGTCTGGGACGTTAGTCCTCCCCGGGAGGCCGACGCGTTGTCCCTCCAGGGCAGGGCAGGGCAGCTGTGGCCAGGTCCAGAGAGGATGTCTGTGGGGTGTCCTGAAGCATTGCCCCGTGCTTTGTCACGGACCCGCACAAAATCCTGCACATGGCGGGAGGGGGAGGGAGACGTGGGAATGGAGGCCCATGTGCGGAGCAGCAAAGTCCCATGATTAATGTGGAATGCGGCTTAGCAGCCCTACTTCTGGGGTCCCCAGAGACCTCCACTCACTCCTAAGGTGCCGGGGGCTGGTGAGGCCCCTGCTCCGTCCCAGCGCAGAGCTGCGGGCAGCGCGGGCAGCACACAGCAGGTAATCACAGACAGGAGCCATCTTGGCGGCGCCCCGGGCTTCGCCGCTCCTGTCTGAGAGGGGGCGGGTCGTAGAGCAGATCACCATCACTTGTCCTGGAAGCGGCCTCTGTGTCCATCAACAGATGAGTGGACAGAGAAGACGGGGCGCTTAGACACCGCGGAGCGCTCCGCTGCCGCAGAGAAGGAGGAACTTGAGCCATTCGTAGGAAGATGGATGCGTCTTGAGACCACGACGTTAAGTGAAGTAAGTCAGGCACGCGAGCTTAAATACTGCACGACTTCTCTTACATGAGAAGCCCGAAGGATAAATAAAGAGCAAGATAAAGGGCAGATAATAGAAAAAAGGGAGAGAGAGCTTTCGCACAAAGGAAGGACGTGGAGGAGAGGGGGGAGGCGAAGGGGAGGGGACGTGGAAAGGACTAAGAGGCGCCACGCACCCGCAGCAGCTGCCCCGGGACTGTCGGCAGTGCGCTCTGCGAGCAGGTGCGGATAAAATCAGAATGTACCCTTCGGAATGGAGGTCAGCTCTCGTGACCCCGCCCCAAGATCCTGAGGAGTCAGCCTGAGGCCGGGTTTCCTGTTCAAACGATATTCGCAGAGCCCACTTGTAATGGGCAGCGTAGTGCTGCTGCCCCCTGCCCCACTCCAAGGAGCCCATGTCCTGGCCCTGGGCCTGTCCACATGTCACGTGGCATGGCACGGCGTAGTGCTGGGTTCTTCTAGTCTATCGCGGGGCTCCTTGAGTGCAGAGCGCCTGGGAGGAGGGGAGGAGAGACGCAGGGCCCCGCTCTGCACATGAGCCATGGAATGCAAGGAATGCTGGGAAAGCAGAGGAGTCAGGCCCAGGGGACCCCCACTCCCGCCTGCCTGCCTTGACTGGCGTCCAGGGAGACCCTGTCCGACTCCTGACCTCCAGCGTTGTGAGACTCGTGAGACAGCAACTTTGTTCCATTTCCAAGTCTCGTTTCCCTGTGAAGACCCAGCGGAAGCTGCCGTCACCTCACGCCCTCGAGGCGAGTTTTCCCGGCAGCGTTGCCAGGCGGCCTTGCGGAACCGGGGCCTGTGTGGCCCTGTCTTCCCCTCCAGCACGCTCAGTGTGGTATCGGCGTCCCCGTGTGTGTGCGTGCTTGTGCAAACTGAGGCTCAGAGACACACGGTCACGCAGCAGGGAGGCTGGTGCCCAAACCCGCCTGGCTTAGCTTCTTCCGGTGTCCGCCCCCCCAGGGCCCCTTCCTTCCCCGCCTCGCCGCCTCTTCTTGCTCCTCTGCTTGCTCACAGCGCGGCGCCTGGCCCAGCCCCTCCAGAGTTACTGTCTGTAACACCGAGCGCCTTCGGGGATGGCTGATTAGGGCCAGGGCCTGGCGGTCTCCCTGCGAGACTCGGGCCAGGCGGGTGGACCTAGGCGGGGGCTCTGTGGGCCTGGGAGGAATGGGGGTTCCAGCAGGCCAGGGAGCCCACCCCCCAAGATCGCTCCTGGTTTGGAAGGAGCAGACACCAGGGCCCTTGACGGGACACGCTGGTACCTCCCTGGGGCTCCTGCCAGACCCTGGACCCCCCTGCAGGAGGACTAAGGCCGATGTGGATGGTGGGGGAAGCTTTGAAGGAAACCCGCTCCTTCCCCGAAGAGCCTGCGGCGTCTAAAGCCGATGATGAATGCCTCTGAGACCGGTGACCTGGCGGCCCGCGTCGGGGTCCCTGCTGCTCCGATGGATGGGTTTCCCGCAGGCCCCCGCTGCTCCACTCTGCCCGCCCTGTTTATCCGGGATTACACCTCCCTGTGCTTGTGCAGCAGCCCCAGGGGACACTCGGGACCTCCTCAGAGGATTATCCAGGGCCATTTCAGCGACCAGCAGAAAATCCCAGCAGGTGGCAGATGAGAAAAAAATCCCCCTTTAACTCAGCGAAGCAGCCAGAAAGCGGGAAGCGCTGCAGCTTCCCTGCGGGGGGCTCTGAGCCGCCGTGCGCAGCCTTGACCCCCTCTTCCAGCCGGAGGGATGCTTCCCGCTCCGCTCTCCGTGGGGCTCTCATTACCCACCACGCCTTCCTGTCCCTCACTTCTGGGGGCTCCACCCACTGGCCGCTTCCACGCCACGGGCCACTCCAAGTATTATTTTCAAAATAACAATACCAGGTGCGTTTGGAGTTTAGTGTTCCTGTGATGACAGCCAGAACGTGGGCCAGAGCTCGTGACCTCGCCCATCAGATGGGGAGATGAGAGGCATGCTGAAGTCACAGCGGACGGACCCTGAGACCCGGGCCCCCCCAGGGCCCCTCCTGCCCTCTCACACATCCTCCTCCATGCAGTGCTGGCCCTGCCATTCCAGGCCTTGGTGGCCCCGGTGACCGAGCCAGTGCTAGCTATGTCTGTGCAGCGGAGTGGCCCCACGGGTGAGAACAGTGGGGACAGATGTGCGTGGTTACACACGGGGACGCCATTTCCCATTAGCACAGGAGCGCTGCGGCTCAGTGGTTGTAACTTATTTTACAGAAATTGCCCAATTTTAAGTGAATAATATTGTCATTATGCTTCGACTCATCAACTCCAGCGACACAGCTGCCCCTCTCGGGAGCCCGAGCTGAAGAAGTCCCTGCTCGGGACAGAAGCGGCGCGCCCCGGTCAGGAGCAGGGCCCCAGCGGTACCGGGGGAGCACGGCCCTCCTCCACCTTGTTCCCTCCTCTGGCACCTCTGGGCTGCCTGTCCTCCGGGACCTGGGTGAGGAGCTGCTGATTCCAAAATGAACCCCAAGTCCTGCCCTCTGCTGCCCTTGGTCTCCTGGCCCGAGCCCAGGTCACGGAGAGGGGGCAGGAGCACCAGGAATGGTTAGAAACAGGCGCGGGTCTGCCCTGGTCCCTGCACCGTGCACAGAGGCCCCGACTTCTCTCTGGACTCAAGCCTTGCCTCGGCTGCCTGCTGGCTTCCGGGGTGGCTGTGAGACCAGAGATTGGTGGGACTGGGCCCCAGGAAGCAGAGGGGCCTGGGGTGGCCTCCTGCGGCTACAACTGGGCCGTGTCCTCTCCTCTCCGCGGCATCAATTTTTAAAGTAATTCCTTCCACCAGGCGCAGGAGCTAAAGAACTGGAGGAGAGAGGAGACGTCTGCAGCCAGGAAATGGGGTGATGCCGTGGCCCCGGGCTGTGTGGGGCCTTTGACACCTGGCTTGAGGTGGCCCTCAGCCTTCTTAGCTAGTGATCGTGACAGTCCAGGGCAAGCCCAAGACTCGTTTGCCGTGGTGCTGGGTGCTGCGGGGTAGCCATGGGCGAGGTGCCTAACTTGGGGTGGGTGGGGCTTTGCAGGCAGAGCTCTGAGTGTCTAAGAGCGCTGTCCCGGAGTCCAGCACCGAGGTTCACACCGTGCTCGTGCGCTGTCATCGCTTGTCACGGGCATAGGGTGGCAGTGTCTGCGTGCCTCAGTTTCCTACCCGGGAAATTAATCTAGCAGTTTTCACCACCTTGCTGAGCGGCTTGGAAGGTGCGTGAGGACTTGTGGCACAGGAACTGTGTTCGCCCACTGCACTTCTGACATGAAAATGTCTCCCAACACCACTTCTCCCACGGTGACACCAGCTGGTGTCCCACGACTCTGAAATTCAGTCTTGACGCCACCTGCCTGGAGCCAATCAGAAGCCCAGGCTGGAGGGCGTGGCCTCACCTGGATGCTGGTAGCAGGTGCTGGTGGCCTCTGAGAATTCCCACAACCCTCCTCTGGAATGGCACACGGAACTCGGGGTCACCTTTTTACTGTCGTCAGGTTATCACGGTGGACACAGATCAGGAGCAGCTAGAGGGAGAGTGCAGAAGGCGAAGCAGGGGTGTGGGGACTCTGTGCCCATCTAGGCAGCCACTCTGCGGTCCTCCAGGTGTTGTCCAGCCCGGAAGCGCTCAGAGTTCCCAGGGCCAGGGGTTTTCTGGTGGTCCCACTGCCTAGCTAGGACCATTGATCAAACCCCGACCATCAGTGAGTAAATCAGGCTACAGCCCCTCTTCCTGCCTTTCCTGGAGGCTGAGAGAATGAGACCGAAAGTCCCGACTGTCTCCTCCTGCCTTGTGGTGTTTCTGGTGACCAGCTTTTGACCCGAGACTAGCTAGGGCCGGCACCTGCCATCTCCTTAGCATATAAAGGTTCTTTTCTGGCTCTGGGGATTCCGGGGTCTCAGGCGCTGTGGGCCCAGAGCCGAGGCCGAGGAGCAGTTAGCTGTTTCTTGTTGTGCCGGGGCACAGGAACGCCCTTGGCACAGAGCCCGGCAGGGACTGACGCTCCGCCCGGATTTGCAGCCGTGAAGCTGTGACTCGCTTGTCCCACCTACACGGGGTAGAGGCTGCATTTGACTGTGGTACAGCTGCACCCGAAACATTTACCAGGCAGTTTAATTGAAAGCCAGGCACTGCACAACACCTGGATACCCGCGGCGGGCTCGGGGCAGGTGCCTGTGCTCCTCTGGGGAAAGCGGGGCTGCTTGACAGCTGCCCTTTCATCTTTCCCCATCCTGCATTTGTGCAGCAGAAAGCCCGGTACTCATTAAGCCTGCATCCTTGCCAACGAGGGTTTTAATTGGCAGCGCTTCCTCCTGGTTCCTCCTTGAAAATTTGATTGAGCGGCTGTTGGCTCTTCTGATCTGGTGTCTGCTGCTATCAGAAGACATGAAACACCTCCACGTTGGTGCGGTAGCAATGAATACATTAAAGCACAGACCGGGCCTTGTACAGCCGCCTACAATGGTGGGGTGTGGAGCGGCCGCACGGCATTCTGGGGAGACTCATAATGGCCTGGTTCCTCGTGAGGGGCCGGCGTCCTCTGCAGAGACAGCTGCCTTTGCTGTTCGGAGCACAGCCAGCCAGCTTTGACTCATGTTGCTTTTTATAGGGACTCGCTAGACCTGCGTGTCAGATTCTGTCTGCACAGTGCCCTTTGGTGCCAAAACTCTGTTCTTTGACTCAGGGAAAATGCTGTTTAATTAGCAGGCTCGGAAAGATACCCAATTATGAGTTAAATTGGGCTGGAAAAAACTGTTCTTTCAAAATTTCTCTCCTTTTGTGCTCAAATCCATTTCCAACCCCCTCGGACAAGCTTGTTAATTTCTCCTAATGCAATTTTGGAAGGCTGTTCTAGGAGGAATCTGCATTCCTTTGTAAGTTGGGGCAAATGCGTTGCTTTAGCCCCTCGTGGCTGGGCTCAGCTCTGCTAGTATTTGCAGGGCACCCACCACATGCCATGCCGCATGAGGTCCTTTCATGGTCACCCTACACTGTCCAGCACCACAGGAAGTGGGCCCTTGGGTGGGGAAGAGATGCCAGAAGCCACCATGTTGATTGTGGGGTCTCCAGGGACCTGGGGACTATAGGAGAATTGGAGCCCAGCTCTTTAAATTCACAAATCTCTAGGAGGAAGCCACAGGGAGCCATGCTAGACACTGCTGTGAGGTAGTGTCTGGCTGCATCTGGGGCCTGGCCTCCTCTGCCAGATAAAATATATGTCCTGATGGAGGAGGGAGACTTTAATTGAAGCATTGTTGCAGTAGGGAAGGAAGGAACTGTTGTGGGGTTGGGTGCTGTTGCAAAAAGGGAGTGGGGATTATGGAGAGGAAGGAGCTATTGCCATGGGAGTGGGGCTGTTGCAGCAGGGGGTGGGACTATTGCAATGGGGGCGGGGCTATGGCAGTCCAGGTGGGGCGGGGCTATGGCAGTGGAGGCGGGACTATTGCAGTGAAGGCGGGGCTATGGCAGTAGAGGCGGGGCTATGGCAGTGGAGGCAGAGCTTCGGCCGTAAAGCAAGGCTCTGGCTGTCAGACCCCTTAGCAGCTGGAGGGTCAGGCAGAACCCGGTTTACTTTCATGGGGAGGAGGAGGGTTAGAGCCAAGGATGTTCTGCCCTGTGGTCAGTGCCTCCCCGGGAGCCATTAAGGTGGGTTGCTCTGAGTCCAGGTTTGCTTGGCTTGCGGGAAGAGAGAACACTAACTAAAGCTCACAGGAGTGCATGGACATGGGACACTGGGCCAGCAGGCGTGGCTGCCCCGCGAATCGTGTGTGTGACCACCTTCATCTGTCCGTAGGACCCACTCAGGAAACACCAGCGCTCTCCTCGCAGCAGAAGGCTCAGGTGGTGGACGGGGTGGGAAGGCAGTGCCCGTCAGGGCCAGGCTTGGGTGCCGGTGGGAGGGGTTCAGAGAGTAACGGGGTGGGTTTTCCAAATGGTCGTGCATGGGAGAACTTTGTGCAACCTTCTTTCAGGTTCTAAATTGATCGAAGCTTGCACTTGCTTCTTCTGGCTGCTGTGACGGGCACAGCAGGGTCTGACAGCCCTGGGCGTTGGTGGTCAAAGGGGGTTCACTGGCCCGGATCATTAGATCCTCACACACTGCCCGAAACCCAGAGTGAGCTACCTCCTCCGTTGCTTTACCTCCCGGCTGCACGAATCCCAGGGAGGGGCAGGACGTCTTCAGGGATCCCATTCCCACTGCCACGTGGGCGGTCGGAGGACGAGGTTCCAGCCCTTTGCGATGGGCGGGGCCTTGCTTTTGGCGCCGTGTGGCGTGCGGTGTGTCGTCCCAAACGCTCTGGGTATTTGGACAAACTGTAGTCCTCTAGCTGGCTCGAACACCTCAAATCCACTGTCACATCCGGCGTCTGGAGCTGCGGTTCGAATCCTCTAGCGTCTCAGTGATTTTTGTCTGCTGGACCGTGAGCTGCTGAGAAAGTTTATAAAACCTCCAAATGGAGCAGCAGGTGTGTCGATCGTTTACTGCCAGTTCTGTCAGCCTAATTTATTTTGAAGCTATATTTGGGAGCACACAAGATTAGAATGTTACAGACTATTATGCTTTTTTGCAAAATGAAACTTCTGTCATTATGTTAGCAAATTTTTGTCCCTTTTGCCATGATTTTACCTTAAAAATGTCTTTTGTGTGATACTTATGTGGACACACTAGTTTGTTTTGGTTAGTTTTTGCCTGGTATAACTTTCCTATGGTTTTATATATTTCTTTTTCCATGTATTTTAGGGCTTTTTTCTTGCTACGACTATATAGATTGTTAAAAAAAAAAGTTGTCTCTCTTTGTAATTCACATAAGCTATTCAAATTGTATGGAATTATTCAGATTACTGATGATATTTGGATTTATTTCTGCCGACTCAATTTTGTTTCTCATTTTCATAACTTTTTCTATTTTTTCTTGTCTTCAGCGTTAGACAGATTTCTGCTTCTGTTACAAAACACCCGAGATAAGCAGCTCTGAGGAGGGCAGGGCCGCGGTGGCTCCGTTTTGGAGTTCCGGTGCATGGTGGGTTGGCACCGCTGCCTGGTGGGTGTGTGGCCAGGAAGGAGAGGGAGAGGGAGAGAACCTCACTTCCGCTCTGGAGCGATCAGGGCGGGCTGCCGCCGTGTCTCTGGACATACAGGGTCTGGCTTCCTGCTGTAGGCCTCTTTCTGCGTGGCTTCTGTTCCCAACATGGCCCAACGTAGCTGCAGCGGCCCAGCACCGTCTGCGCAGCCACTTCTGGGAAAGGGGACAGGCGGCGACAGGAGGCAAGCTGTCGCTCCAAGGGGACTTCTCAGGCATTTCACCCAGAACTCTTTCACCGCTGGGCCAAGCTTGTGTGTGTGGTCATGCCACGCTTCAAAGGAGGCCAGCAAGTGTAACCTCTGTCCTGTGTGGCCATTCGTGCAGCTGGAACTGAGGGCCCTGTTGGTCAGAGCCGGGCAGGTGCGGGGCGCCACCACTCTGCGTCAGAAGGAACAGCTCTCTCTGGGTTTCCACTTCCGCTTTGGGCTTGGACCACTAAAGAGCTGTATTTTTTTGCCAGCTCAAAGATGCACGCTAAGGCGCTGCACCGCGTGCAGGATGGTGCTTCCCGAGGCTTCCGGCGGGAGGGCGTGCATGTCCCTGCAGGAGGCGGAAGTCACCCAGGGACCTTTCCAGGGACTTCCTGTCACGTCCCCACGGTCCCACTCAGCCCCATTCATGGAGGGCACAGAGAGCCCGGAGCTGGCCTGGGGGTCTCTGGCGGGGCCACAGCTGGGCTGCAGGACCTGGTGCCTGGTGCTCAGGGAGGTCCTGGGAGACAGCGCTGTGGGGGTGCAATGGCGGGGCCTTCGGTTCCAGCGTGGGACTTGAACCCCACCCTGCCAGGAACCTTGCACCACCGTTCTGGGGAGCAGTGAAATGACTCGCTGTTTAAAACTGCGCTTCAGCGCCTGGGGACAGGCTCTGGCTGTGGCAGGCTGTGGCTTTCAGGGACAGTTTGCTCCCTGAGGCCAGGGGAGGGTAGGCGCTTGGACTTTTCTGGAAGCGGAGAACGTCCATTCACGCCCCTTTGAGCGTGGGTTTCATATTTTAATATTTGTTACGGGATTGTCTGAGGCCCTGAGAGTGTGGGGCTCCTGCCGCCGTGGGCTCCCTGCCCAGCCCCGGCCTCCGTGGGAGTGGAGTCTCCCACGCCCGCAGTACGCGCTCCTCCTGCCAGTCACCGCTCCTGCAGGGCTGGGTCCTTGCCCAACACGCGGGGCTTCGTTCCGGGCCCGTGGCCATCTCTAGGTTCTGCTGCGTGTGCTGTTTGGGTCAGCACCATCCTGGTTCTGCTGAGGGGCTTGGCTCATGGGGACACTCACAGCGATGACCTGAGGGTGGCCTCCAAGGCTCACGGCCACAGCCCATAGTGGCACCAGCAGGGTCCTGGAGGTGTGGGGCATCTTTTGATTTTGTTCCCGAATAGACAGGTGTGGGGTGGGGCTGCTATACTCCCTGAATTTGGCTTTTTGGTTTTGAGTTTTGGAGATGGGGTCTTCTTTGTGACCCAGGCTGGCCTTGAACTCACGGCAATCCTCCCGCCTCAGCTTCCTGAGTGCTGGGATCACGGGCAAACACCGTCACGCTTGGCTTTTGAATTTGGCAGCCTGTGCGCGGCACCCACGGCATTAAGCTTTTCCTCTCCAAGTCTTCCCCGCAGCACTTAGAGCACTGGGGACACCGAGCTGAGGTCTCTCCGAGCTGAGGTCTGTCCGTGGTCCTGTGTGGTTACTGAGGGCGACCTGGAGCCTGCGGTCACGTAGGCGACGACCTCCTCCCATCCTCACGGAGCTCTGTGCCTTGTCACACACGCCGTGTCCCTGAGCCTCTGCCCAGGGCTGGTGCTGCCCAGGGCTAGGCCTGGGTGGAACAGACCCTCCCTCAAAGCAGACCCCATCACAGGACCGCACTGGGGACCGCACTGAGGACCTTAGCAGTGCCAGCAGGACACTGGTCATCTTCCCAGGGTCGTGGATCAGGCGCCCACTGTGCCCAGGCTGGAGGGGCCGGAAGAGTCCCAGACTCCGGCTGAAAGCACAGAAGTGTTCAGGCTTCGTGGGTCTGGTTCCTGGCCAAGGGCTCAGGCCTGGGTGTCAGCCCTGCGCTCGCTTACTTGCTGTGCAGCCTTGGGCCTGTTGCTCAGCCTCTCTGAACTGTGGCTCCTTTTGTTTTCAATGAAGGATGCAGAAGAGCGTGCCCTGCACCACCCCCACCTCAGCAGACACCCCGCCTCACCCCGCGGGTCTCCCGTGTTTGGCCCACGCTGAGGTGGGGATAGAGCACGGGGACAGCAGGGTCCCTGTCCTCACAGTACCTCCCTCCATCCCCAGTCCCACTGCCTAACCTTGACACAGAGGCCAGACCTTGGGGCACCCCTACCCCAAAACCGCCATGGCACAAGTGTCTCCGGGCCCGGCAGGAGCTGAGCCCAGCCATGGAGACAGGAACCGGTGGACCTGGGGTCCATCGCAGTGTCTCGCTCCTTCACGTCACAGCCATGAGTGACCCAGGTCGGACAGTGTCACACGGGGCCGGGTGGGCAGGAGTTCCAGGCTTCGAGGAGGAGCACAGAGGCCGACGGGGACCAGAGAGGCCTGGGCAGCAGCTGTGTGACCACTGCTCTCACAGCAGCCTGTCCCTGGTGGGGAAACTGAGGCACAGGGATGCACACCGACTCTAGGACCGACACTACAAGTTCCACAGATTGCAGACAGCACAGGCTTAGTGTCCTGGGCAGCCAGGTCCAGGCTCTGCACGGCTGCCCAGGTGGACAGAGACCCAGCTGGTGGGCCCAGAGGAGCAGGGTGTGCCCAGATGCCTTGCCCCCGGCGTGTGACACCCTGGCCCAGAGCACGGAGGGATGACCTGTTAGGGGACTGGCTTGCACAGAGCCAGGCTGTTCTGGGGAGCCCCGTCACCCAGGGATGCTACATTCCAGCACATTCTATGGTTCTTGAGGACAATGAGAGAGAAATGGGCCTGGGCGACACCCCCAGAGAGCTGCCCTGCGGGGTGCAAGGCGCTCACGCTGCCTGGGCTCAGATGTGGTGGCCCTCCTGCTCCACCCCCTTTCTGCCGTCCCTTCGCGGTCCCCTCCTCCGGGCAGCTCTTCTGGTTCTTCCTGCCCACTCAGACTCTTCTTCCACGCAGTCCCTGCCTGTGGCTTCTCCCCTCTCCACCTTTCCCCATCTGTAAAACTTTCTCCTACCTGGACCATGAGCTTCCTGGAGGACAGAGACCACATCCTGCTCCATGTCCATGGCCTCCGCTTGGCACATAAATGACCAGCATGGAAGGGTCACAGCCAGAGTAACGGCGAGGATGACACGGGCTCCCAAGGCTGGAGCAGGGCTGCTCAAGGCACCCCTGTGCCTCGGGGGTTCAGGCTGGGCTATCGGAGGCAAAACCCGACTGGTGACCCCGTCTTTGCGTCACGAGTCAGGTTCCCCACACACCGGCCCATCTGACCGCCCCTGCATGTGCCAAGTGCTCTGCGCCTTGGTTTATTGTCGGCCTCCACAGCCCAGCATCTCGCCTTCCCCGGCTGTTTGGCAGCACATGGGGCCGTCGGTGCCAGCGAGCTCTGACCGTAATCATCTGCAGGCCGCTCTGCATGCCGTGGGAGCTGGCTGATTAGTTCGTAGCCCCCTCTCCCAGGCCCAGCTCCTCCGGGCCCCAGACTGATGACCGCGAGGCGAGCTGAGCGGATCTCACGGTGTCGGATCCAGCTCCAGGGTGACTGGATGTCAGACGCTTTCCCAAGCTGCAATTAGCTGTGGCTGGGAGGGAAAACTGTCACAAAGGGGGTCTTTAGGGTCACGCTCACCTCTGCCCTCCCTGTGGCACCCCCCCACACATGAGGACGCCAGCCAGGGACAAATGTGCAGGGCTGTGGTTTCCCATGGCAGGGGACACAACCTTCTATCAAGGCCCTGCGGTCTATTCCTGGGTCTGCCTGTGCTCCACGGTGACTCACAGGACGGAGGGGTTTGCACGGAAGCTGAGGCCCCCGGTGCTGGCCCGGCATGAAGCAGGAGCCCCCTGCTCCTGCTGATCTACATGGGTCAGTCAGTGCCTCGAGCGTGGCGGCCAAGAGTTGGGGTACTGGCTGCTTCTGCCCGCAAGGCGGCTGGCATGGACTTCCATCAGGCTCTCAGAGGAGTCGGCGGGAACGTGCAACCTGGTGACGGCTCAAGCAAAGAGCTCAGGGGTCATGGGCTTGGGCTGCTGGGCTGAAGCCCAGGACCAGGCGGAAGAGTGTGGCAATCGCAGAGGAGACGGAGAGGAGCCAGGGCGATGAGCAGGATGGGTGTGGGATGCCAGGGTCTCGGGCACTGAGTTACTGGGCTTCATAAAGGTTCCGGCCACCAGCCCACGTTTGCACCTTTCCAGGAGAGAGAATGGCACTGTCCGCCAGCACCATACAATCAGACAAGGCGGGGGGCACATGGCAGGGGCGTGGTGTCCACGTGTAGCAAGTGGTGGCTGCTAGTGGCCGCTGCAGCCGTGAGAATCGAGAGCCTGCACAGGTGTGCAAGGTCCTCTCCGAAGGACTCGAACATCTGAAGGCAGAAGCTGTGGCCTCGGTGCTTTGTGTGGCAGCCACAGAGGCTTGGAGCCCCTTGAGTCCCGCTGGGCGGTGGACGAAGCCAGTAGCTCAGGAGTCAGTGAAATCCAGGGACTTGGGCCACAGAGCCAGAGGACCAGGTTCAAGTCCTGGCTCGCCAAAGAAGGCTGGGTGCGGCCGGGCAGTACTGGCCCCTTCTGCAGGTTGGATCCCCCACCCTCTGGCTCTGTTGGGAATCCAGCTGCCCCTCCCCCGTGAGAGTTACCAGGAGCACCTGAGAGTTTTCTCTTTTCTCCCTCCACCATGTGTGCATTGATTCATCGTGGGAAGGTCCGGCCCCGCATCGCCTCCTGCACAAACCCTCAGCGTCCCTTTATGAGTGGCCCAGGGACATGGGGACACTGTTTCACTTGCTGTCTAAGAGGTTAGGGTTTGTTTTTTGTGGCCACAGGCTGACACAGTCCAGGGAGCATCTTCAATGGTTGGAAAACACGATAAGCTCAATAATCCTTCGTGACACCTAAAAGCGATGGGAGGTGCCATTCAGTGCTGTAAAGGAGGTGGCCATGCCCGGGGGTGCCCATGCGGCTCCCCAGGGCTGAGGGGCAGGGCCCGGTGGCCCTCAGGCTAAGTGCGCTGTCTGGTGCTTCCCACACTCCGGTGCTCCGGAATCCATGGGAGGCAGGCGACACGGAAGGGAGATCTCGCCCTGTGCCCTCGTGCCTGACTCCAGCGTTGGGTCTCAGCCCTGTGCCCCCCTTGCCATGTCGGGGATGCGGGGTGGAGCAGGAGGGCCCCGAGGAAACGACACATGTGGGTCTGCATTTGGGGGGGCTGTGGGGTGGTGGGGAGCTGACAGCTGCTCCCACCGGGGCTCGGGAGCTGGCTGGGCGACGGCAGCAGCTGGGACCTGAGGTTTTGTCGGGGGCGGTGAGCTTGCCCACACAGACGTGACAGGCATCCAGGAGGGCTCTCCGAGGCTGCGGGGGGCCGAAACGCGGATCCGGTCTGGGAGGAAGGAGAGGGTGGAGGAGAGCGCTCCCAGCAGGGCACAGGGCACCTCCTCCTCCACATCTCCGAAGCCTGGCGCCCTGCTGGGCCCTCCAGCAGCCCCCACAAGGACAGGCTGCTGGGTCCCGGCCACCAGTGTCCCCACTGTGCCGCTGCAGGGGGCGTGGCAGGCAGGGCCGGCACAAGCAGAGGCCCCGCTGAGCCCCCTGGGAGCCCAGCCTGTGCTGCCTCCCTGGTCTCATGTCTGGGGTGACTCCCTACCCAGGAGTGATGCGGCTGGGCACCCCTTGCCCCGCCAAAGGCCCCGCCCAGGCCACTCCTGTGGCCACGCCCCCTCTCCAGCGACTTGGACCAGGGCCTGCAGACTCTGGGGACACCTGTCCCCTGAAGGAGCCACCTGTTGTTGAAGGAGTGACAGGCTGCCTTAGAAACAGGTCTTCTTGGTTCCTTTGAGAAATAAAGACGAACTTATTAATATTCTACCTTTGTGCATGCACACGCAGGCACACACTACACACAGACACACACACGTGCGCCACACTCATTCACCATGCAGGAGGACATCAAGGAGGCGCAGGTCACCCGGCCAGCGAGACGGGCAGAGCGGGAGGGTGGTCAGGTGGCGGCAGGCCCAGCGGGTTTCTGTGACTGTCCCCCCGTCTCTAGGGACCTGAGAGCCAGGGAGCTGTGGCACTGTGGGGACCCCACTGAGGACGTTGGGTGCGGTGACGCGAGCTCAGGCTGCTTCCACAGAGGTCGACAGCCCTGGCTGGGGACCTGAGAGGCCCTGTCCAGTCACCAGGGACGTGCTGCCCACCGGGCAGGCCTAACGCCAAGGCCACCATGAGCACCCCAGGGCCTGGCCCTCGCAAATGCCGCCCGTGGGAGGCTCTGCTGCTTCGAGCAACCAGGAACCTCCAACCCCGCGCCCGTTCACTGATTTCCAGTGCAAAATGTCCCTCAGGGCAGGTGTGAGGTCCTGGCCGGCCAGTTCAGGCCCTGATATTGTGGGACCTGGAGTTCATCCACTTATTTCACTGATCATACGCCCATCCATCTGTCTACTCACTCACCCGTCCATCCATCCACTGCCCACCTACTTACCCATCTTTCACCTACCACCATCCCTGCCCACCCATCTGTGCATCCGTCCATCCATCCGTCTTCCCTCCCCATGGTCTGTGCATCCCTATACCCACCCACACCAGCCTGGCACTCTTTCATACCCTGGTGCACCCCAGCCTCGGGCATCCGGGGTGAGGTCCGGCCCAGCCCTGGTTTCAAAGGACGCACAGTGAGCAAAAGGCCCAAGAAGTTAAGCCTGAAGACAAGGCCGCCACGCACCACTGGGCGGGCTGTGCCCTCACAGGGACGGCTGTGCCCTCACAGGGACTCAGCCAGGGACACACGGGGCTGAAATCCCCTGCCAGCCGCATGCCCTGGAGCGGCACAGCCGCCCCTCGGTGCCACCCCCGGGCTCCTGCTGTGTCAGCGTCCTTGTGCCCCAACTTGGCTTTCCCACCACGCGGTAACCCTCACCCGAAGTGAGGTCCCCGGGCAGCCCCCTCGGCCTGTGCTCCTGTGCGCGCGCTGCTGCCTTACCCAGGGCCCAGCCGGCCCCTCTGTCCCCACAGACCCGCCCGTCACTTACTGCGGACAGTGCAGGACCACTGCTGAGTGGGGGGCCAGCAGGCCCTGAGCTACTGCACTGCCAGGAGGCCTTCTCAGGTCGCTAGATGTCTCAACAAAGAAATATTTTTTAAAGAGCACGGTTAAACTTAAATTTCATATAAGCCAGGAATTATTTTTATCCTATCACAAATATTGCATGCTTAGACTAAAATTACGTGATGCTTGGGACATTTTTATAATAAAAACATTCATTTGTGGGAAATTGAAGTTTAACTGGAGGGCCTGTGTTTGCTGGCGGCCCTAGCTGCTTCTGCTGGGCTCCAGCCCCCGGGAACAGGTTTCCAGCATGGACTCGAGCCTGCGGGGGCCCGAGCCCCACCCCCAGAGACAGGGCCCAGGTAAGGATAGGCCTTGGCTGGAAGCTTCCGGAACCCTGGCTTCCAGGCCAGGCTGGGAGCCACGCCTCCCCAGGGCGGCCTCTCACACACGCATGCGCGCGCACACAGCCCAAGCCCCAGGTTCCCTGTGTCCTGTCAGACCCCGCCCCCAGGAACCCGCCCAGAGCCCCGGGCTTGGCTGGGCTACACCAGGCCAAGAGCTGCACTCCCCGACACGGCCTTAGCCCCGGGTGGAGGTCAGCTGCTTAATTATAAAATCCACTGCGCTGGAGACGCGGAAGCAGAACAATTTGGCCATCGCGGAGACCTGCTTTACACTCATAACTTCAAGCACTTGTTTTTAAAACTGACTGTAAAAGCATTTAATTACTTGGTTTTAAAACCAGCCATGTGGAAATTATGTCCGCTCGATGTACACTTGGGCAGTGATTTCTGGCAAGGGAGCCCATGGCAGCGCAGACCGGGCCAGCCTCCCTGGGGCAGCCCCGCACGTGTGCAGCCTGCGCTGCCCCGGGTGTCCTGGGGGCACCCTGCGTCTGGCAGAGTGCAGGCCCGGCCCGGGGGCGGTCCAGCAGGCGGTGAGACGCGCGACCACAGCGCAGTCACAGATTCCAGGGACAGGACCTGTCGTCTTCCATCCACGCATCCCTTCCTCCTCCTCCCTTCCTCCATCCCTCCTTCCCTCCCCTCCCTTCCTCCATCCATCCATCCTTCCTCCCCTCCCTTCATCCATCCATCCATCCTTCTCCCCTGCCATTCATCCATCCAGCCTTCCACTTACCCATTCATCCACTCATCTATCTCTACCCATCCAAGTAACCGTCCATCTGTCCAGCCAACCGTCCATCTATGCATCCATCCATCCAATCACCCAACATCCGTTATGTGCCCTGGCTCTCTGCATTTGCTGGCCCGTTTATCGTCCCATGGGTCTGTGCGTCTGCTCAGCCATCCACATTTCCACCGGAACGTGCACGTGCGCACCACCCATTCACCCATCCGTCTGTCCCCTCACCCGCCCCGAGCCATTTATCTCTATATTCTGCCCTTCGTTGTCCATCATATACAAGTGGGCTCACACACACACACACACCCCCCTCCCTCCGTTTGACAAATCTGTATAGAGCGCCACACACGCCTCTCTTGTTGGTTGGGGTGCAAATAGAACCCCATGTCTATCTTCGAACTTACCGCCCGAGGAGATTCATTAACCACTGTTCCAAGGAAGAGTAAATCCTAAAATGGAGCTGTGTATCAGCTCCTATGGAGCCACACTGGGGGGCTGACGTAGAGCAAAGAATGCTCCATAGATGAGCAGACCTTTGAGTTGGCCACTGAAGGATGTGTAGGAGTTTGCTATGTGGGAGAAATGCAGGGCATTCTGAGCGACTTTTTGGTTCTGAGGTTCAGGACCCCTGAGCTCAGGTTCCAGCTCACCGCGTCCCCAGTGGCAACTGTCGGCATCTCCAAGGCAGTTTCCTCATCTGCGAAGGTGGGGTTTAGGCTTCCTCTGTGTCACCAGCGCAGCACCTTCCACTCTTGCTCTCCCTCTGGGACCCATGGGGTCGGGGTGCTCGCCCATCCCCCAGACTCCCCCCCCATCCTGCCCGGTCTCATGGCTCAGGTCCTTGCAGCTCTCCAGGGGACCCTGACCTGATGTCACCCAGGCTGTGCCGACTCCTCTGGTGGCCGGTAGCTGGCTCTTGGGTCGCTTCTGCAGGGCCGTGGCACGGCTCCTCAGGAAACGCAGCGCCCTGCATCCTGGGAAGGCTCGGGGTCACCTTCGCCCCCCACCTCTCTGCGGCCCTCTCTGGCAGCTCACTCACACCCTCCACCTGGTCCCTCCCCCCACCTGCGGGACCACAGTGCTGTACCCCACTTCCACTGCACCCCTGAGAGCCGAAGGGATCGCAGGGAGACCAGAGACCAGATGGGGTCCGCGGCTCCCAGCCCCAGCGGCTCTGCGCTGTTCCTGCTGGTTTCTGTTTCCTGTCGTCTGTGCCCCGTGGGGGTGCCCCAGGCAGGCTCCCCTGCGCTCCTGCACCAGCCGCTGTCACAGCCTGGAAGGCAACGCTGACCCTATTTTGCTCATGCTGTGTGTCTCTGGTCAGGCAGGCCAGCCTCTCTGGGCTTCAGAAAGCTACCGCCACCTCTCAAGGGTCAGAAGATTCTGATCATGTCGGAGAGGGGTCGTACAGGTTTCCCAGCTCCCCAGGGCAGCCTGTTGCCTTGGTCTCGCTAATAGCACCTCACTGCTTTCCTTCACCATAGAGGACAGAGGCCGGCTGGCTTCACCCAGAGCCACGCCCTTGCTGTGTTGGGGGTCGGGCTCTGGTGTGTGACCGCCCCCCTTGGGCTCTCACTCAGCCCGTTATGATCCCAGCTTTCACCCCGGGTCTTTGTTCTTTACAGCAGCCCCACTGTCGTGGACAGACCTTGGGGACACCACAGGGGCTGGGACAGCCCGAGGCTCCGGCCGATCACCCCATATACTTGAGCCGGAGTTACTGCCAGTCGAGGGGCTGCCGCCAACCAGGGCAGGTTTCTGGGAAAGAGTCCCAGGTCGCCAGCAGCCAAAGCAGACAGCAGTGGGGCCTGGGGTGGCAGTGTGGTCCCTGGCAGGTGTCTCTGTCTAGACAGGTGGCACCAGTTCCGCATGCAGCATGGATGCCCTGACACAGCTGAGTGTGTGCCCCTTTCCTGGGCGATCCGGAGCCGGGCAGGCAGATGATCTTTGTCCTCTCACAGCCTGGACACTGAGCCTGGGCTGGGGGCTGCGGGGTCTTTTCCTTGGCACTCAGGTCTGTCTGTGACCTGGGCCACTGGGCGAGTTGGCGAGTTGATCCCTTAGGTGAGGATCAGCTCTGAGGACCTGTCTGCCCCCTTCCAACTTCTTGTGCCTCGGAGATCCCCCCTGGGAGGCCATGGCTGGCACGCAGGGCTGTCGTGGATTGGGGGTGACAGGGGCATGGTCCTGGGTCCCCATCTGCTCTGACCTTGTGCTGATGACCACCACCTTGTGCTGATGACCACCACCAGATTGGGTCGGTGGGATTGTGTCCACCCTGGACCAAGCAGTTGGACCTCTTGGGGATGTGGGCAGCTGCCAAGCCCAGAACCGGAGGCGGAGGCCTTCCCGAGCTCCCCTCCCCGCCTGTGCCCGCAGTCGTGCGCGTGTCGCTGTGTTGGGGTACTGGGGATAGGATGAAAGCAAAGGTGGTGAAACAAGTTTCAAACATCAAAGCCTTTTTGCAGAACAAAATCATACACAGAAACCCAATCAATAAATCCAATCAAAAGAGGCAGCGCGGGCTGGAGTGGGCTGGGACTGGGGGCAGGGCCCACACAGTGTCCCCGTCACCAGGATCCCTGTCACCAGCTTGACCTACTGGGAGCCAGGCGACCTCCGGCAAAGCGTAAACCCCTCTGACAAGCAGGGTGGGAGCGGAGGGTGGCGCCCCCTCAGGAGTCCAGAAGGGATGCAGTGACTCAAGGCTGTGTCCCCAAGAGCCCGCACACAGGCAGAATTCAGCACAGGTCTGCCCATCCCAGGCCTCCCCCTACACCTTGCTGAGTTGAGGTTTGTCTTGGTTACTTTTCTCTATCCTTGCTGAGACAAAATATCAGACACCCAAAATCAAGGAAGGAAAGGTTTATTTAGCTCACAGTTTGTGGAGGTTTTAGTCCATGATCAGCTGGCTCCAAGGCAGGGTGGTGTGGCACGGGGGCAACACTTCAAGGCAGCAGAAAACAGCAAAATCAGCCAGAGCAAAAGCCGGGAGAGCAAGCCTATTCTCCTTCCTTATAGTGTATGCAAACTACCCGCCCTCACATGGAGGTAGAACTCACATCATCTCTTTGCCCTCCTCTTGCACAGGCTGAGGATGTTTACAAAATAAAGACCCTGGCTCCCTGCTGAGTCACTTAAACTTCTTACCTCAAGTTGACACAGTGAACAACAACCTAGAGTGGAGAGGGCATGTCCTCTACAGCCCAGGATGTAGAACTGCTGAGTTGCTTAGGTAAGCTTTTAGACTTCGCAAGCTGACACAGTGTAGCAACTGTAACAATGTAGCAACTGTAACAATGTACACTTGGTCAGCTTGGCAACTATACACATTTCTTTAAACCCATTTCCAGATGCAAAGAGGCTTATCATTTCACAACCTGCACATTGTAACACAGGTTCAACAGTCCTTCAGATCCAGTATTAAGTCTATCAGCATTATATTACCATAGAACCATAGCAAGTTTGTTCAGAAAGGAAATACCACAGTGGAAAGGTAGGGAACTTGCTGTCCCCAGAGAGACATGAGCAGAAGTGAGGACACCGGGGACGATTTCAGCACCAGAAACGGCGTCCAGCTGGCCCTCACCAGCCGTGAGGCTGAGCTTGGACCTTGCCCTGTTCCCACCCAGCCTGTGCGCCTCAGCTCGGGCGCCCCTCCTTCCGACACACAGGAAGGTTCCAGCTGCTCCTATTGGTCCCCATACGATTGCCGAGAACCCTGGGGATGTCACCTGCCCCGCAGATCTTCCCCAGGGGCTTCCGTGAAGCCACTGCTCGTCTGTGGAAGGGAGGATGAGAGGAAATTGCCACCGCAGAGGACAGGGCCGCTCCCATGGTCACCGGTGTCCGTGCAGGTCGCCGGCACCCGGAGCACCTTGGGTCGGCTCTGGGCCAGGCCGCTGAGGGGTACAAGCCACAGGCTGGCTGGGACGGGTCCCCGGTCCACTCGCCGCGTGCCACCCAGTGGTGCTCTGCCCTCTTTTGCGCTGTCCCCCTGGCCTACTTGACCCTCCTGATGGAATGAGGCTCCCTGCGCCCCTCGGGGGAGTGGCTGAGCCTCCTGGGGTCCATCGGGCCTGGCTCTGCCAGGCTGTGCTCCTCGAAGCAAAGCCACAAGGCCACAAGGCCGCAGCGCCTCCCACCCTCCCCCTGCGCAGCAAACCTCCTTTCCTAGAGGGCGAGGTCTGCTTCCTTCTCCATCTCGGCAGCACGGCCTAAGTCTGACCACTTGGGTATGCCCACTCCCTGGGTGACAGGGCAGTCGCCGCCTGCACTGGGGCAGAGCCAGCGTCCTGTCACTGTGACAAGGTCCCCCCGTGACTCATGGATGGGGGGAGGTTCATTTGGGCTCACAGCTTTGGAGCTCCCAGCCCACACGCTCAGCCTGCTGCCCTGGCTGTGGGGACGCAGGGCATCGTGGAGGGGACAGGGAGCTTGCCTCTGACTTCCCGGAGGCAAAGGAAGAGCGGGAGACCAGGGTCCCCATGTTCCTTTCAGGGACGGTGACTGAATGTCCCCAGGGACCTCACGTCCTCCCAGGACCACCCCCCCCAGTTCTGCCTGCTTCCAGCTGTGACGCAGGCCGGGGACCACTGGCTTCCTCCATGGACAGGGACGGCACGTCAGAGGGATTCCGACCAGAGCCCAGGAGGGGTCCAGGCCTGGCGCCCACTCAGCACGTGCTCGGATAATGGACTTTAGTTTCCTCCCCCGAGTGGCAGAAATTGCAGTCATGGGCCTCAGAGCTCCGCCCTGACTGGATTCTGGGCTCACGCACTGCCCCGTCCCCAGCCTGGCAGGCCTCTGCGGGGACTCGGACTCTGGGCCAGGTGCCACTCGCTCAGCCCCAGGGACGGCGGAGGGAAGGAATGGCTTCTACCCGGAGCTCAGCAGCGTGGCGAGCAGCCGGCCCACCCGCTGATGGTGTGCAGCCTCCAATGGCAAATATCTGGAGAGCGAGTCTCAGGAGGTTCGTCCCCGCTCCTCCAGCACTGTCATCTTCACGCGGGAGGCCGAGAGCCGCGGCTGAGAGAGCGGAGACGGGAAGGTGCGCGGACGCGGTTCCCTGACTGCCACGGCTCCGTTAGGGGCAGAGAAACGGACAGATTGTGCACTGATCTAATGGTGTGCAGTTAATGCAGCCGTCCTGATAAAAGCCAGTCTTCCAAAACACAGGCACCCCGCCCCCGCAAACGAGCTCGTTAGCACCAACTTCAGAATGTCTTCAGACAGCCGAACAAACACAATTAAACCACCTTCGCTCCCCGGCCCCTGTGCAGCCTCTTCCCAGAGGTGAGATCATCAATAATTACAGACGGCGAGGGGGGCGGGCCTTCTGGGTGACAGGACCTCAGCGGTGAGATATCGGCGATGAGTTATTTTTATGTTTGCCCTCTTTAGTGAATATCGACCGGCACGAGATTTCCAAGCCAGCCTTCTGGCCAGGGGGAAAAGGTTCGCCTTTTAGTTCAATTTACGAACATTCTTTGTAAAAATGCCAGGTTCCCTGGCATTTCAGCACTACCCAGCTAGAATTTCTAATTCAGTTGGAACCGACCCTTGGCTGACAAATCCGTCACTGCGTGTGGAGCGGATGTTTGGCTGATGACGCCGGGTGCGTGGTGCCCGAGTCCCCGTGAAGAGCGGGGGTGGCTCTTGGCGAGGTGGAGCGCTGTGCCCGTGCCAGGTGGGCACGCAGCTGCGTGGCCCTGGGTAGCTCACCGCACCCCTCCAGGGAGAGAGAGGCAAAATACGGGCGGACTTGGGCGAGCGCTTAACCTCTCTACCCAGGGATAAAACTGGGAAACCCAGGCCACTGTGAGCCAGGCCCAGGACAGGGGGTCAGGAGCTGCGTGGCGTGAGACAGTGACAGTGATCGCCTGAGCTGCGTATGGGGCTCAGAGGGCACGGGCTCCCCTCCTCCCCCTGGACTGGGCCGTTACCCCCCAGGGCGGCCTATCAGTGGAGGGGTAACGGGGTGCTGCAAGGAGGGAGGGAGGGAAGGGAAGGGTTTAAAGTATTAGTAACTCCCTGGGCATGGTGGCGCTCACTGTGAGCCCAGCACTCTGAGAGGTGGAGGCAGGAAGATTTTGAGTTTGAGACAACCCAGGCAATTTAGCAAGACTCTGTCTAGAGGGAAAGAAGGAAAGAAGGAAAGAAGGAAAGGAAGGAAGGAAGGAAGGAAGGAAGGAAGAAAGGAAGAAAGGAAGAAAGGAAGAAAGGAAGAAAGAAAAAAAGAAAGAGAAAGGAAAGAGAGCAGGGTTGGGGTGTGGTTCAGTGTGAAGGCTCTGGGTCCTGGTCCCAAAAAGTACCAACAGCGATGTCCCCAGATTATCTGGACATAAGCCTTATTTATTTATGTATTTTGCCTTTTTGAGATAAGGTCTTGCTATACAGTTCAGGCTGGCCTTTAGCTCACTTTGTAGCCCAGGCTGGTCTCAAACTCACAGCCACCCTCCTGCCTTGGTCTCCCAAGTGCTGGGGTCACAGGCGTGAGCCACCACGCCCGGCCTACGCCGTGTTTTTAAGTGTTCTCGCTCACGGACGATCTCAGGCGTTTGCTCACAAGCGCGTTGCTCCTCCGTGGAAGTGAAGTCTTATTGTGTGTTCTCTCATTATGAATGCAGTGCGTTCCTTTAACGCATTCGCTGACAAACACGCGTTCCTCATCCCGTGACAGCGCCGGGTGAAGCAGGGCTGGGGTGTGCGGGAGCCTGAGAAGGGCGGGTCCCCATGGGCCCCTCACTCTGAGGTGACAGTGCTGTCACCCCTGGGTCTGGCTGGCACATTCTCAGTCTGTGTGTTCACATACATGCGGGTCTCCAGGGGCCACACATTGGGACACGTCCCCTGCCTGACTTGGCTCTGTCGCAGGACGCGCCCATCGTGGGTCACCCCTGGCCTCCTTGCTCTCGCCGGCTGAAGGCTCCGTGTGGCCAGCGGGAGGGGGTACCACTGCGCCGTCCACCACCGCATCTGCCCCGTGGGCACTCAGACGTCCCCTCAGCAAGGCGGGGGGCAGTACCGACGCCCTGCGGGGAGACCAGGCCATGAATGTCCCCGCCCACCTGCCATGGGTCTGCTGGGCTCTTGACGAATTTGCACAAAGCCAGGTGCACACGTGTAGACCCAGTACTCGGGAGGCTGAGGTAGGAAGATCACTGACATGACCCCCTGAAGGGTTTTGTGCCATGTGTCCATGGCCAGCCTGGGCTACATAGTGAGTTCAAGGCCAGCCTGAGCTACATACTAAGACCCTATCTCAAAAAAAGGAGGAGGAAGAGGAGGAAGAGGAGAGGAGCTCAGGAACTGGCATCCAGGGGAGCAGGGCGCCTGCCCTCCTTTCCGACGTGTTTCACAGGATGGGCGCGCGGGTGATTTAGGAATCCGCCTGCGGAACTATCAGGGGTGTTCCTTTGAGCCCTGCCCCGGGGGTGTTTCCTCGTTGTTCAGGTTACAGGGGAGACGAGGCTGCCACAGTGTGACCACAGGTCTCCTGTCAGGAGCAGCCCCAGGGAATGAGGGGACAGCGATGGGCCTGTGATGTTTGTGGGTGGCCCCCTGAAGTCCCAGGCCTTCCCCTAACAATCAGCAGCCGAGGTGTGGCCCCGTCGCTTAGCTGGAACCGTCACACCGTGGTGGGTGTGGTGCTGTCCCCTGCAGACGTGCACAGCTGTGATTTGCTAAGTCAGCGTGGTTGAATTTGACATTAACACGACTGCAAAGGTTTTTTAAAATGTTTGTGGAGGAGGAGTCAGCAGGCACTCATCTGGGGGGCCCTGGACAGCCGGGCTAGGAAGCGAGCGGGGCCAGCGGCTGGAAGGGACCTCAGGCAGGCACAGCCAGGGCCCCCTCGCGGCAGAGAGGGGTACAGGGTGAAGGTGGGGCACAGAGCTGGTAGGCTACACCCCACTCCCATGGCCCCTCCACTCCCCACCCAGACACCTCACTTCAAGACAACCTCAAGTGACCTCCCAGGACTCGCACCCCACGATGCTGGGCCACCTGTCTGTGCATGGGACCCCCAAATTCCTCCTTAGCCTCAGAATCCTTACCGAGCCTGGTCCCCTGACCAAGTCCCCAAGCCCCTCCCTCTGCGTGTTCCTCAGGAATCTCCGTGGCTCCGGTGACCTCACCGTCACCTCCTCCAAGCCGGTTCTCCTGGGTCCCCGTCTCTGTGGACAGCACAGCCACCCCATCTGCCCGAGCCAGCAGCTGGGGCTCCTGTGCTGCATTTCGGGTGCCCACACAGGCGCGGAGCTGTGACTCTGCACTGCCCCCAGCCCCTGTCCTCTCCTCGGTCCACTGTCTCCGCCCTGGCCGGGTCACCAGCACCTGTCACTTGTTAACCCCTGCATCCCCAGCAGGCCCCGGTCTCTGGGGCGTCCAGGCCACGTCGCAGGCTGTGTCCCCACAGGGTGACCCCGACAGATGATCACCATCAGGTGACTTGCCTGTGATATCAGGAAGCCCGCAGAGGGCACACGCCATCCCCAAAGGACATCCCCAAAGGACATCTCCATGGCAGGAGTGAAGCCCTGGCGGAGAATCTTCCACTCGCTGTGAATCCAGGTCCGATTCCTTTCGAGACCTGGGTGGCGGCGGCTTCTGCCTGCTCCGCGGTCTGCCTGTTCCGCGTCAGTGCTGAGCTTCTGTATCCACAGCTGCGCACATCTGTCTGGCGGGGAACAGACCAGGCGAGTGGGATTCCAGGGACAGGTGACTCGGATGTCACCCTCCTGGGGCCTGGGGCGGGGCCTCATGGGTCTACACTTGGTGAGGGGCGAAGGAAGCAGGGCCCCGGATGGAGAGCTGTGGCGGAGGCGAAGGGCGCGCAGCCCGGCCTCTGGCGGAGGCGAGAAGCTCTGAGAGTTTTCGTGATTTTCACCTCACAGTGCTGAGCTGGGGTTTGACGCCCTGGCGGCGGCGGACTGAGACGTCGACACCACCTTTTGGAGGAGACGGAAGCATCGCCCTGGGAGGAGGGTGTGGACCTGAGTGGTCCTTGCCGGTGTCCAGTAGATGGGGGACCTCACGTGGCCCCTGTGGGGTGCAGTCGCTCAGGTCCCAGCAAGAGGCGGTCCAGGCAGCAGGGGGCGCAGTCTCAGCCCGCATGGCCAGAGAGGGCCGGGACGTGGCGGGGGCCGGGTCGTGCGTCCTTCCTGGCCTGGCCAAGGGGCTCGGCCCCCACAGACCCGCCCTTCCACAAGCACTGCGTGTGCTCCTGCGGAAGCCCCTCCCTGCCTCTGGAGGCCAGGGCAGGCACTTTCTAGAATCTTCCAAGTCAGTTTCCCCCAGGCCTTTGGACAGGTGCAGTAACGCCCTTGCCCACGATGTTGCTGGGTGGCGTAGACGAGCTGTGTAGAGAGGTTGGAGCCAGCCCGGCACTGTGATCTCGCACAAGGTGTCAGCTCCCCAGCCTCAGCTTCCTCATCTGAGCAATGGGGACAGCCTGGCAGGTGCGCTGTGAGTGGCTTACCTACCCCGCACCTGCCCAACGTACACAGGGCCGGCAAACTCTCCAGCCCTTCCGGCGCCCATGCCTCCCGTGGAGCGGCCGGCGGGTCACTGACCCTGTCGCGGCTTTCCATGGTGTGTCTGTCCTTTGCCTCTGACTTCCAAGCCAGTCTCGCGGGCCCCCAGAATCCAGCCGAGGTACCAGATGTCTCCCCCAGAGTAGGAAGCAGTAAAAACACACCGTTTAAAATAGTGTCTGCTTCCTGATTTGGAAGAACAATCTGCCAGCCCCCGCCCAGCGCGGTGCTAATTGATCTGTTTTCTTTGCTCCAATAACCCTTCCCCTGGCAGCGCAGCACCTTCCCCTCCCTCCGCTCCTGGCCACACTCTCAGCTCGAAGCCAAAAATAGCCCCATGTGGATGGCCGGGCCCTGGCCAGGACTTTTCTCCTCTCACTTTGGGGCCTCCCCCAGGTGTGGGCAGGGCAGACACAGGGCTGTGATGGAAACGTGACCCCAAGTCCGGAGCCTGTTTATTGAGATGCCAGGCCCTGTGCTGGGCTGGGACTCGGCACTGCGCAGACCTGGGCTCCGCCAGGCTGTGAGGAAGGCAGCCCCTGAAAGAGGCCCCTGGGGCTCGCTGGGCTTTGCGCATGGACACAGTCAGGGAAAGAGGGGCGACTGCACCCCAGAGGGCTTCCTGGAGGAGGCAGCTTTCGTGAGAGTCCCAGCAGAGAAGGGGAAGAGTTCCCATCATGAAAGCAGGTGAATACATGCAGGGGCACCTGGGAAGCGGGGACCCCAGGAAGAAACGAAATCGCTCAGGTATATTGAAGTAGCCTGGAATTTTGTGCTCCAAAACTTTGGAGGAGGCCATTTTAATTTTATTGCATGTGGAGCTTGTTTTTGAAGGCCGAAGTTGGATTCTGAATCCCGGGTGGCAGGGTCGGGGTGCCCTACTCCTTCTGTGTGTTCCACGGGGTGGAGTGCACAGGCATGGTGGGTCTCGGCCCCCTGGGGACTCAGTCTGGGTTTGCCTGGCCAGAGCTGGCTGTACTAGGAGTGGAGCCACAAGAGAGGGTCACCTGGGGCGCACAGTCAGCGAAGGCGTCAGGACCTCCGCAGGTGATGGCCCGCTGGAGCCGGGTATGCAGGCCCTGGACCTCCCTGGGGCAGAGTGGGGGCTGAGCCACCCCTGGGTGTCTGAGTGACCCGTTCCGTCTCTCCTGTTACCCCGGGCGTCCGTGCACAGCGTGAGGTGTTTAGGAAAGGGCAGTAGCCTGTGTCAGAGGGACGAGGGGCCGAGTCGCAGGAGTTCCCAAGAGCCCGAGCTGGATGACCCGAGCAACCCAATATCAAAATAGCATTGAAGCTGGATGTGGGGGTGCTGGCCTGTAATCTCAGCACTTGGCAGACTGAGGCAGGGGGTTTGCTGTGAGTTCCAGGCCAGGCTGAAGTACATAGCGAGACCCTGTCTCAAAAATAACAAACAGAGTCATATTGAATTACAACTCAGCACAGAAAATAAGAGACAAACATCCGGCGCACAAGAGTCCCAAATACTCCTCACAGCTGCTGCACCGTAAGAGGTCCATGCCTGAATCCAGTCCTTAGGTGTGGGGTTCGCACTGTGACTTCCCCCCCAAGAGGACAGTGTGGAGCGGGGGGCACTGACGAGTGCTGTCCCCACCAGGGTGTCACCGCACCTGGGGCACCGGGTCCTGGAAGTCACTGTGCCCATGTGCTGGATGAGGATGGCTTTCTCCTGGACACCCTGATGGTCCCGTCACACCCCGAGAAGCTTGTCACCAGGCCCCGTGGAGGGACACCCTACGCATCAGTTTGTGCCCCTCAGAATTGTCAAGGATGCCCAAGCAAGGGAAGCCTGAGAGCCCACAGCCAGGCGGGGCCCCCAGGGCAGGTGCGACAGCTCCGTGTCGCAGGGTGGCCTGGCTGGGGCGCTGCTGGGACAAAGCAGAGAAGCGGCGAAGCCGAACCACAGCTGGGAATGCGACCCTGCGGGATGGGAAACTTCTGCCATTGTTGTGTGACTTCTAGAGCTATTTTTTATGACTCCACTGCACGGTTTCTGAGCACAGACCGTACAGGGGCCAAGGGTGCCTGGGAGGGGCAGGCGTCATACAGGGCTGAGCCACCTCCTACGTACGCCCCATGTCACACGAGCTCGCGCACCACAGTGATTGCTATACTTCCGCCCACCTGCGCAGAGGTGTGTGGCTGCGAGCACGGGCATTTATTATTAAGTGGACGCGCAAGTTTCCTTATTCAATTGTTAAACTCGGGCTTTGGTGTTATTTCTTAATATAATAAGTTAAAACGTCCAAAAGGAATCTGGTTGCTTTGCACGTTAGCTATATTACTTTATCTGTGGCCCCAAACAATTCCTCTTCGCTCAGCGCCGGCCAGCCCAGGTGTGGCACGCCCATTGTTCAGATGAGCGGTGGCGAACCCACGGCCCGCGCGCTGCGGCAGGCCCGGTATCGCTGAGCGCTCAGAGAGGTTCGCCGCCACTGGTCTAGATCTCACCAGGGGTCCAGCGCTGGTGCCCTGCTTGTGACAAATATACCACAGTAGCGGGGACAATAGGTACGAGAGAGAGAGGAATTCTGTGCTCTTTGCATTTTTTCAAATCACTCTAAAATAGAAAAAAGTTTACTTAGAAGATAGCCCCGTGCAGAGGCGTGCTCCTGTAATCCCAGCTCGTGGGGGCACCGAGCAGGGGGATGGCAAGTTCAGGGCCAGACTGGGCAGTTTAACGAGACCCAGTTTCAGACAGCAAGTCAATGAGTGAATGAATGAATGAATGAATGGCTAAGGATGTAGCTCAGGGGTGGAGCATTTGCCTAGCATGCGTAGAGCCCCAGTACTGCAATCTGTCAATCAATCAATCAGTCCATCAATCAGTCAATGCCTGTGTTCCACCACTTCCAGCTGACCACTCTCTCGCCTTCCGCGCTTGTGCCTGTGCATTTTCTGTTGGCAGAATCACACTTTCTCACCTGCACCCTTGCCCTGGCAGGACTTAGCACACTGCCTTAGCATTTTGTCCGTGTAAACGCGTGGAAAACTCAGCACTGGGAGAGTTCTCCACCTCCCTCCGTGGGCAGGCCCCTGTCACTGTGCGCCTTCGTGAACACCCCCATACCGCCGGGGCCAGGAAGGATATCTGAGAGGACACCCGTCCGTCCCCACGGCAGGAACAAAGTCGCCGGAGGAGTTGGCCCCAGCGGAGGCCTCACCCGTGTCCTCTGGGCCCTGGTTCTCTGGTAGAGCATGGCTCTGTGCTGGGGGAGGTGAATTCATGTTCCCAGAAACCTTGGAAAAGGCCGCTCACTTCAGGCAGGCTCCAGAGTGACTCGTCCTCTGGAATGTGCCACGCGTGGGAGGCCATCGCGGGCAGGGTCCACACTGTGCAAAAGCCGCGGTCACTCAGCCCAGCCAGCCCCACACCTCACACCCACAGGCTCCAGGCCAAGGACCACGCCCCTCCCTGCACAGCCCCACCAGCAAGCTCATCGCCAGCCTCAGGTCCTGACCTGGCCCCTCCTGACTGGCTGTGTGACCTTAGCAGTTTGCCTCCCCTCTCTGTGCCTCAGTTTCCCCGTCTAGCAGGCAGAGAGAGTGGCATCGAGAGACTTCCCCTCCGAAGGTCCGGGGCGCAGTCTAGCCGTGCTCCCAGTCCCGCCCGGACCTCACACGGTGTCAGGTGCAGCGGGGGGACCTGGTGTTGTCCTCCCCATCTGACAAACGAAGAAACTGAGGCACAGACCCCTAAGTAACGTCAGCTGAGGTCATGTGTGGGGATGGAACCACTGTCTAGATGGCGCTGCAAGCACTCTGTCCTCATTCATTCATTCATTCATTCATTTTCTCTTTCACCCAGTGTGGAGAGCCCAGCTTGTGCCAGGCATGGGGCCCTGCAGGGATGGGGACGAGGAGGGGGGGACCCAGAGGTGGCCCTGTCCTAACAGCTGACAGTCCCGAGGCCTCGTGGACGCGAGCGATGGGAAGAAGCCAGTGGTTGACAGCTGTCCCTAACCTAACCCCTTCCGTGTAGCACAGGCTGGGACCAGTGTCGTCTGACCCCAGCTCTCTGACTGCCCTCTCTGTGAGGTCGGGAGAACCCTGGCAGCCTAGGGAAGCAGGAAGCGGAAGTGGAGGCAGCTAAAAGCGCCCAGGCCGCGCTGTGTGGCTGTGCTCCAAGGCCAGGCCCATTGCAGATTCCCAGGGGAGGCCTGCAGCGGTGGTGCAGAGCGGGGAGCAGCCCATCGGCCTCTTCGCAGAGCCTGTAACCATTTTCAAAGCAACAGGGTGTCCAGCCCACCCCTCCGGGGGAGGACACCTGTCACTGCGTGTGCGCTGCAGGAACGTGTGGTGTATACACAGTGGGTAGAGAGACACCGATGTCCCCATCCAACCAGGCCATGGCCACCCACATGGCCCCGGACCTGTGCAGCCCTGGGGACCTGTCTGCGCCGCACCCAGGCTGTTGTGATTAGGTGAACCGGCTGACCTCCCCACCCAACGCCGTGTGTGTCCTGAGGCCGCCCCTACGCTGTGCACCTGGGACTGGGAGCCATTTCCCGCATAGCCCAGAGGCAGGACACACCAGGTGTCCAGATGTGGACAGTGATGGCTCCCGCAGGGTTCTGGTAGGGGCCCCGCATCTGGCCAGCAACCCAGGCCCTCGGACTCTTCACTGACTCCCCGTCTTCCCATGTGGACAACGGCCACTGGACTCAAAGTCTCCCCAAGTCCAGGAGGGTCTCATCCCGAGATCCTTAACCACGTTGCCAAAGACCCCATTCTAGATAAGGTCGCGTTTCCAGGTACTGGGGTAAGGTGCAGATTCGTCTTTCTGGGGACACTGTGCAGCCCCCATTACGGGGCCCCCTGAGCCTCCAGAGCTCGCCTTCCCACCACTCCTCCCCAGCCCGAGTTCCCAGGGGTCCCTCAGGCGGCCCCGTCCCCTCATCACCCTGGCCCACCTGCCCTTGTCCTGCTTTGCTCCTGGGGGCATGGATGGTCCCCAAATCCATTTCAGATGTATAGGTGACCGGCGCCCTGTCCCAGCTCCCCCCAAGCAGATCCTGGGCTCCAGCAGAGACCTTGGACCTTGGGTTTGGGTAGAGCCTCAGCCTCAGCAGTGTGGGGCGCGGGGGTACCCCACGAATGAGTGAGGGAACGACTGCAGTTAGCCCGGAGCAGCAGGGCAGGTGGGGCGGCCGGACCCCCGCTGTACCCCTTCCCTGGTGGCCCAGCGCCTGCGACGGGCCTCACACCTGCTCTGCGTTCCAGATCATCCTGGTGAGCTCCTCGCTCAGCGACCGCGAGCAGAGCCTCTTCCTGAGCACCGACGAGGGCGCCAGCTTCCAGAGGCAGCCCATCCCCTTCCTGGCGGAGACCCTGCTCTTCCACCCCAGGGACGAGGACAAGGTCCTGGCCTACGCCAAGGAGGGCAAGGTAGGTGGGCGGGGCCACACGCGTGGGTCCGGGAGCACCAGCCCCGCAGGGCGAGTGCCCGCCCAGACAGACGTCAGCAAGGACGCTGACTTATCCATCAAAGGGACTCAGCACCCTGGACTGGCACAGCGGCGGCCTCTTCGGGGCCTGGGGACACTGGGTCACCCTCTCTGTGCCACCAGTGTCAGCATCTGGAGTCACCCCGCCTGCAGTGTGTGGGAGCTAGGCCGGGTGGGGACGGTCAGGAAGTCACAGGTGGGGACTGTTCCTCTCCTCCCCCACCTAGGCTGGAAGGAAGGGCTTCCTCCACTTACGGAATGCTGCCCACCTCCCCAGCCAGCATGGCCAGGCCTTGCCTCTGCCCAGACCCCAGGAGAGGGGGTCGTCCAGGGGCAGGTCAACGGCCCCCACTGTGGACTGTGTCCCCTGAACCCTAAAGGAATCCGGGTACCCTGTGGGCCATCTCCACAGGCGGGTGGGGGGAGGGAGACCAAGCCCGGAACTGAAGGCTGAGGCAGGAAGAGGCACCAGAGCTGGAGGACAGGGCCTTCATGATGCATCCTCTCGCTGTCCAGAGGCCACAAGTTGGAATCCGGTGTCCCTGGGCTGAAATCCGGGGGCCTGCAGGTCTGGGCTCCCACATCAGGCTCCAGGGGAGAGCCAGTCCTCGCCCTTCCCAGTTCCGGGGCCTGCTGCGTCCCTCGACATGTGGCTGCGTGCCTGAATCCTGTGCCCCGTCTCCGCGGCGCCCGCCGCGTGTGCTCCTGTGTGTGCGCAGGCGCAGGAGTGAGCTTTCCCCCCGCCCCCTGGTTTACAGGGCTTCACAGGGTTGTGTTGCAGCCCCCACCCCTGTGGTATTCAGAGTTAATATCCACAGCTTCACTAACCCAGCTGTAAGGTCCAGCTTTGGGCCCTGAGAGGAAACCGTCCCCGGTTCGAAGGATTTGATGCAGTGATCTTTGAGGATGGGCGTTCTCAGCCTCCCTATGCTCACTCAGAGGCGTGGAAAAGGGTGAGGAGGAGGCCTGCCCCGGCCACAGTAACGTGGCCCTGCCAGATCGCAGCTGTGCAGTCAGGGGCCAGGAGACATCCCAGCCCCTCCGCCACCCTCCAGTCTTTTGTTGGTGCCTTGCATGGGCTGAGGGAGGGAGTCTGTGGACACCATCAGCATGGGTCAGTCCCCAGGCCCAAGAAGGGTACAGAGGGCCAGCAGGGTCTGCAGGGCGAACAGCAGCCGTCTGACTGGCAGCCTTCTTTTTGCAAGCCCAGGCTAGCATGGGCCCACATTCTGCTCTTCTGGGCTCCTCGGCCTCCTGCTGAGCACTTGGGGTAGTTAGATATTTGTACAACTGTTTGATTATCTGTACCCTACATGAACACTTGGGCTAAGCTTCTTTAGGGCAGGGAGAGTGTGATTTGTTTCACCATTTTCATCTCATCTGCCTGGTTGAAAACATGCTGGCTGTCTGGCTGGCAGGATGGATGGAAGGGTGGGTCGTTGGATGGGTATATGTATGTATGTATGGATGGATGGATGGATGGAAGGGTACATGGATGAACGATGGATAAATGGATAGATGGATGGATGGATGGATGGATGGGTAGGTGGATGGATGCATGGTTGAATGGATGGATAAATGGATGGATGGATAGATAGATGGATATATGGATGTTTGGATGAATACAGAGGTAGATGGGTACGTGCATGGATAGAGAGATGAATGACTCAAGGGTTGGAGTTGATGAGAAAATGGGTAGATGGATGCATGCACAGGTGGGTATTATGGTAGATGGCAGTGAGGGCGGATGCAGGTGTGGGGTTGGGGCAGGTGGGTATATGGGTAGCTGAGGCATAGGTGAGAGATGGGTGGGTGACTGAATGGATAGTTGGTGGCTGGTTAGATAAATGAATGAATGGATGAATGACAAATTTCTCCTAGATCAGCCAGGTCAGAGACCTCCAGATGGAGACCCCTGGCTGGTCTGGATCCTGGCTGTCAGCAGGACCTGGCCTCCCCGCTGAGGTCTGCCTGCTGTCAGGATCTCTCCTTTCCCTGGCCTTGTGGGCTGCCTCTGCCCTCCAGTCACCTCCTTGGGGACAGCGTGTGCTGCTGGGTATTAATAGCGCTACTTAGCTTTCCATGTAATTAGACCAAAGCACAATCATGGAGACTTATTTTCCTGCAGAAATTGACTGCATTGCAATTGCTCTTTAATTTATGGTGCCCTGAAAAATTAATGGAGCTGAAATCTTGGTTATTTTCCTTGGTTCTTTTCTGTGTCTACAAGGAAAGAAAAAGGGGAGAAAAAAGGCTTAGCTGTGGTTATAAAAGGAAAGAGCAATTTGGGGGGCATTAATAAGAGTGACAGCAGGGCTTTAATTTGGGGGGAACTTCACAGTTTTTCTGAGCTCTCTAATTCCCAAGAAGCTGGGTGGAACAGCGCCAGCTTTGGGCTCTAGCAAGTCTGGTGTACTAGGCAGTGCCTGCTGCGACATGCCAGGTGACACCCAGCCCTGGGAGCCACTCACTGGCTGGGGCACTATACCTGGGTGTCAGCCCTTGGTCTCCAGGGCAGGGCTAGATGGGCTGGAGGTGGCTCCTGGCGACTTGGGTGCAGATGCTATTCCACGGCGGGGCTGAGGCTCTGGGGACAAAACTCTACCAGCAGCTTTAGCTCATCAGCCTTGACCTCCACACACACGCCGCTGACCCACTGACCCAGGCGAGTCACACACCACGCCAGAGTCAACTGGGTGGCTCCACGCGACTCACCAGGATCTGATCTGCAGACCCACAGACCAGAGCCCTGCCCTCCCGCCCACTGCTCCCTCCGCCCTGATGCCTGCCAAGCTCTGCAGAGACCTTCCGCCAGCCTCGAGCTGCCCACAGCCTCCCCTCAGTTCCCCCTTCCTGGGCCAGCACATTTTGGAGCATCTGACCCCTTAACCTAAGGCCTGGAAGGCTCCCTGGGTGCTCTCTTTCCAAGGATCAGTGAACTCAAGGGCCACCTGGGGTCAGGAGCCTGTGAAACCTGACAGTCCTGTCCTAAGCCAGCCCAGTGGGGATGGTGGGCACAACACCCCCAGCCCGTTTGCTGTGTGCTCTGCTTGCTGGCAGAGATGCGGGTGCTGCTTCTGAAACAGACTCGCCTTCCTAGTTCATTGTGCTTTATCGTACCTTACTCTCCATCAGGAATCCCTCCTGCCTCCCAGTACTGTGAGAAATCGATCAGAGCCTGGGTCTGCCTTCCAGAAACAGGGAACAAGCATGCCTTTGGGTAGCAATCAGGGAGGACTTCTTGGAAGAAGCATTCTTGACTAGGGGCCTAAAAAAATTGGTCACAGTGTATCTCTGTCTAATACAACTTCAGAGCAATAAAGGAAAAGGAAGTCCCGTAGCCCTGCCACCTTCAGTAAAGCAGTGTGTGTGTGTATCCGTGCCAAAGGAATGACAGTGCCATGGCAGTGGGTGTGGGATGTCACTAGGGAAAGGGTCCCCATAATTTGCCTTGAGAGGTGCAGACCCCAAGCCTCAGTACCATGTTTATAGCCTTCTCTGACCTCAGGCTGCAGGACCACGAAGAGACAGACTTTTCCCGAGGAACAGAGCAACTCTGTGAGCAAGGAGAACCTCCGGCTCTGGAATGTGCTCATTTTGGCTCGACCGTTTGCATCCTCCAGGGCAAATGGCTATTTCAGCAGCAAAGAAACTTGGCCTGAGGATCTAGTGCTTTCTAAATTGCTAGTAGAATTGGACCCCCGAGGACATCTCCCACAGCTGGCCAGCCTGGCCCGCAGGGAATGTCCAGCTCTGCGCATCATGAAGGTGGACACCAGGAGCCCACTGGGCTTACCTAGGTCAGGGAACTGTGACTGGGGCAAGATTTGGGCAGCAGTAGCTGCAGCCCCCTTGGCCTGGCTAGGGATGCTGGGGTGTGGCATCCAGCTGCTGCCTCCCTACAAGCCCCTCTCTCCTGCACACCCCGTAGCTGGAGCAGATGCCCATGACCTGCTGGACATCAGAAATGTCCCAGGAGGCAGGACAATGCCTCAGCTTACTTTGGCCTTTCTGAACTCCTGACTGCAACCCTCTGACCGGGAATCTAGCTGCAAGGGAGTCCAAGCAGTCTGCGCTTCCCAGCCTGAACGGGGCAGCATGGTGCCCTGAGCAAGGGAGAGTGTGATGGGTGCCTCCTGCTGCACCCAGCTGCTGCCTTGATGCCCGGAAAGAGCTGCAGCCCTGGGGACCCCTGAGCAGCGCCCTGCCATGCACTCCTGGGTGCCCCTTTCCTCTGGCCCCCGCTGTTGCCTTGCCTGGCCCCTTCCCCCTCACTTTCCTATCAGGGTGCACACACCGAGCAGTCGCCCTCCGGTGCTTTCGGAGCCACACCCCTCCTGCCCGACTGTCAGTGGTGGTGTAGGTTTCAGCTGTGGTGACAGCCAGGGGTCTCCCTGGTGTGTTTACTCTTGGTTATTTACTAGTGTTCATCATTTATTAAGCAGAAATGTTCTATTTCTGCAGCAATTGATGGTGGGTAATAAAATCGCCTCCCCTGAGACTACATTGGAAAGGCTCCATAAAGTCTGGGGACTAGTGTCACAAACACTAGTACATTAGTGATGGCAAAGATAATGCCATCCATTCATGGGGAGGCTTTGATATCAATCTTCTGCAGCTGATAGCCACAGCCTCTGTTTTGTTGCCTGATTGGCTCCTGGTTGTGCAGTGCTCTCCCTATTTCTGGATGGGTAAACTGACACCAGGCAGAAGGGGCCTGGGTCACCAGATGACCCAGAGAAAGGGCTGGAGGTGACCGACCACCCTTCCCCAAGGACTCCTCAGCCACTCGCCTCGGGCTGTGTGCAGGTTTATGTGGAGAGAATTCTGCTGTGACCCCGCGCTGTGTGCCTGGGAGCGGCTTGCTCACCTGTCCACACCTCAGCTCTTTCATCTGTAAGGAGGGAAAATCACCCGTCTTATGGACGGTTTGTCAGCGTGCATGTGTGTGAGCATTCGTGCATCTGTGTTAAATGAAGCGGCACTGGATGTGCTTAGCTCAGCATCTGGCTGCATGAAACAGCACAGCTGCGGCCAGGTGCCCTCGGTGAGGACGTTCTGAGCTCAGAGCTGCTGCGTGCCATGGCGTTTTCTGAGCACCTGCCCATGCCGGGCCGTTCCACATGCTGGATAAGTGCGTGCTCCTTGCCCTCACGGGGCACATATCCTGGGGAAGAAAGCTTTGCCTAAAAAACCCCTTTGAATAGTGCACGTGAGAGTTTCTTGTTATTGCCCAGAGCAGGTGTCACACACAATGGCCCGCCCCCTGTTTTTATGAATGAAGCGTTATTGGCATACGGCCACGCCCAAGTGCCTGTGCCTGGCCTCTGGCTGCCTCCTCGCCCCAGGGGCAGGTGAGTGGTTGCTTCAGAGCCTGGACACTTACCCTCTGGCCCTTTGCAGAGTAAGCTCACCGAGCCTGCCCTGGAGTCAGACGTGCTCATTCATTCAGAAAACACGCCAGGTGCACCAGCCGGCAGCCAGCAAGCCTCTTGGCTGCGGTGCAAGGCCGGCGGGTCGGGGTGCTGAAGTGTGCAGGGAAGCCGGGAGTCAAAGCCCACTCGCACGCAGGAGCAGGCGTGTTCCTTCCCGCTGCACGTGCAGTGGCGGTGAGCTGTGGCGCCCAGGGCAGGTCCAGCAGTGTCTCTGAGGACCCTGAGCTGATCCCTGCCTGACGCAGCAGAGGGGGGGCAGAAGGCAGGGGAGCTCCCAGCTGTGGTGGGCTGGCCCAGTGGGTGGGGCGGGGGAGGGAAGCCATTTGTAGACTAGGCAGGGAGGGGGAGGGGAGGGCGAGGAGGGGGAGGGCAGGAGTGGATGGCCGCTGCTGTGAGTGGGGAGCTGCTAAGAGCAAGCGCTGCCCCCCACACCCCTGGCCCTGCCTTCCTGACGCTGCCGCCCAGGAGCAGTCTGGCCGTTCTCAGAGCAGACGGGACTTCATCCAGCAGGGCCCTCTGCCCTCCCCTCCGTGTCCCCAGAGAGACGCAGAGAGACAGAAGACCTGACCTGACTCGGGAGGCGAGCTCATGCCCCAGCCTGCCCGTGACCCCAGCTGTCCTAGGCCGGGATGCTGGGCCATCCTTAAGAGTGGGGGTCTATCAGCTGGGGGTCCATGCGCCTGGCCCCAGCCCCGCTGGGCTTCTGGCAAGGCCTGGAGCTACATTGTATACCCTGGTGCGGGGCTCCCACGGGAGACACGGCCATCTGCTGCTCGGGCCTCTGCTCCTCTCCTAAACCCGCCAGTGCCACCCTGGGGTCCTCCTGACCTGGTCTGATCCCTGTCACCTCCCAGAGGCCCTCAAACCCCAAGAACAAACAAATCTGAGGATGAAGCCTCCCACCCATTAACTTCTGCGACCACAGTGGAACCACAGCCGCAGCCCCCCGCCGGTGCCTGAGGCGCAGGCCCTGTGCGCCCAGCCCCTGGGCACCTCCTGCGTCCCGGCCAGCCTGCTGCCAGCAGCCCTCACGTCCTGCCAGGGCCTGGGGACCTCACGCTGAGGGACGTCACGTGGGGTTCCGCCAAGGCGCCAGGAGGGCTGCAGGAGGAGGGGGAGGTGCCCATGAAGGGGCTCGGCCTGCAGCAGCCGCCCCGCTGGCTGGCGGGAAGAGGAACTCGAGACCAGGTGTCCACGGGGCCGAGGCCCGGCCCTCACCACTCAGGACCCTCGGGCATCTGCGGTGTCCCAGGATGCCTGGCGCCAGCCTTCTCTAGGGCTCCCTGGCCTGGTGCTGTCCCTGGGGACAGTGCCACGGAGGCCCCAGGCTGCAGAGCCGTGGGGAGAGGCAGTGCCCGTTCCTCCCCATGGTGGTTCAGAGCGACAGAGCAGGCGGAACTGAGCGGGCCCACGTGAGCTGGCTGCGCCCCGGCGCCGGCAGGAACACACCTGGAGTAGGAGCTTGGGTGTCTCCATGCCAGGCTGCAGGGTGGGCACTGGCACAGGTCCTGGGGGCAAGGGGATCTCACGGACGGCACAGGGGCTTGGCCAGGCCCCGGGCCCAGAGTCTCCTTGGGGGCCCTGTGTGGCATCCTGGTTGGAGGGCACCCCCTGGGTTTCCCTACCTGTTCAGAGACGAGGGGGAGGGAATGGGTGACCTGCGGATCCTGATGTCCCCTGTTCCCAAGGTGCTGTATTTTGGGGTCCTGTGTCTCACAGCCACCATAGGTTTCCATGGAAATATGGGGCGATTGGGTCCCCTGCTGGGTGGGGTTGGGACAGCACGGAAGGGTCTCTCCCCTGCCCACGCCCCACCCTCACCCCCGGTGCCCACGCCCCTCCTGCCAAGGCAGCCCCAGTCCTGCTCAGACTGTGTCACCAGCAGAGGGGGTGAGGCGCTCCAAAGGTTATGTGGAACAGGAAGCCCTGGCAGCGCCCCCCTTCCATGGCCTGGGCACAGCCCCCAGGACACCTTGTTGCCCGTGCCTCCAGGGCCTGCCCAGCGGACGTCTTGCTGCCCCATCCTTCTGTCCACTACTCTGTACCCCCAACTGGCCCCAAGTCGCCTCCCCTGGCTCCAGCCCCCACCACGGCTCCCCAGTGCCTCACCTCTCTCTGCATCGGCCGGGTTTGCAGGCAGGCACCCAGCACCACGCCCAGGGTCTGGTGCAGAATGGAAATGCTCAGCACCCAGGACGAACCTTTGTCTGTCTTCTGCGGTTTCTTTGGTCCTGCCGCTGGGTTGGATCTGAGCTGTTAATCCCCCCCCCACACACCTGGGGGCACAGGGGCCCTGTCCAGGTAGGGCAGACATTCAGGCCCTGAGGGTGGGGCCAGCATGGGGCACTGGGGAGACCGGAGCAGGGGAGCCCCAGGAACAGCCCTGGAGTGTGACGTTCGGCAGGACCTCACGGAGCCCTAGCACATGTGCTGTAGCCCCCCACCCCCACTGGCGATGGGTATTGTACAGTCCTTCCTGGCTCCAGGCCCCAGCACACCTCTGCTGGGAGGCCTCCCTGGATTCCACCCTAGAGACCCTCGCCTTGCTCCTGCCAGATGACCTCTGGGGCAGGCTGGCTGTGCGTGGAGCCCCCTTTTCAACACTGGCCCTTCAGATTGCTCTATTTCCCGGGCATGCACGGTTCCTATGGGCCTTTGGGACACGACTGAGGCCCCTGTGGCGCCTGTCACAGCAGGAGGCTTCCGTCTCAGACATGGCTCATTCCTGACGTCATAACCGGACTTTTGTTTTGTTTTTCTGCCCTGAAGCTGTATGTATCATCTGACCTGGGGAAGAAGTGGACACTTCTGCAGGAACAAGTGACCAAAGACCATGTGTTCTGGTGAGCGCCCTCCCCTCCTCCTGTAAGTCCTCGCCCCAGGGGGCCCCAGAGGACTGGTGGCTCCAGCAGGGTGGCATTGGAAACCCGCAGGGATCCAGGGCTGGACACCCTCAGACCTGCAGCCACACAGCTTCGAGAGTCCCTCCCTGGGCCTCTGTTTCCTCCTGTGGAAAGAGGTGTGACGTGCACAGGCTGTGGGCACTGAGCTGCGGGAGTGGACCCTTAGCCCCAGGGCAGCCTCGGTCCTGCCCACCCAGGGCCTGGGGTCCCCCAGCCAGTGCACCCCTGGTTAGCCCTGCTGGGGCCAGTGAGGCAGCGCTGGACTGAGAAGGGGTTTGCTGGAGGCCTGGGCAAGGGGAGCAGAGCCCTCACCCATCACCAGGCGTGGCCACGGCCCCGTCTAATCCAGCACCCTTTTGAGATGTGCAGTTTCCACATGTCACTGTTTCTTGTGCACACCTAGGTACACACACACACACACACACACCACACACATATGCACATACATGCTGTCATGTCTGTTCTCGTTTGTAGCCCCTGTGCACCCCACGCCATTACACTGGCCTCCATCCTGGCCACAGTCCTGTCCTGGTGGAGATGCATGGTGGAAATAGCCCCTGCCCTCTTCTTGCTCCACCCATCATGTGTGCTAACATGGCAAACACTGGCTTCCTGCTTTGTCCCAGGGACTGAGGAAGACTTCGTCAACTCTCTCAACTGGGACAAAGTACCCAGCACCTGCATTTTAAAGAAAGAGAAGTTTACGTGGCTTATGGTTTCAGAGGGTTCAGTTCATAGTAGTTTGACTCCAAGGCAGAAGAAACATGGTGGAAGGGCCTGGGTGGAGGAAAGCTACTCATGTCATAGCAGCTAGAAATCAGAGAGGGAGGAACGGAGGGCAAGAATACATCCTTCCAGATCACACCCCGATGTCCACCTCTGACCAAGCCTCACCTCCTATGGCACATTC
>RJWM01005378.1:0-92792 GCA_004363535.1 Dasyprocta punctata
GCACCGGGGATTGAACTCACAGCCTTGCGCCTGCCAGGGCAGGCGCTTAAGCCACTGAGCCAAACTCCCGGCCCTGGTTTTTTGAGGCAGGGTCGCACTATGTAGCTCAGGCCGGCCTTGCGCTCGCGTTGTAGCCCAAGCCGGCCTCGAACTCACAACGTTCCGCCTACCTCAGCCTCCCGAGTGCTGGGATTAAAGGCGTGCGCCACCACGCCCGGCTGGTAGTGTCTCTGTTTTTATATTCAGATCTTTGATCCATTTTAACTTTAGTTTAGTGTATGGTGATAGGCTTGGGTCTAGTTTTAGTTTTTGGCATATGGAAAGCCAGTTTTTCCAGCACCACTTGTTAAAGAGGCTATCTTTCTTCCAATGTACATGTTTGGCCCCTTTGTGAAAGATGAGGTGGCTGAGTGTGTTTGTAGTTGTGGCTGTATCTTCTAATCTATTCCATTGATCTTCAGGTCTGTTTTGATTCCAGTACCATGCTGATTTTATCACAGTAACTTTGTAATATAGTTTCAAGTCGGGGATTGTGATGCCTCCTGCCTTCCCTTTGTTGCCCAGAATTGCCTTTGCTATTCTAGGTCTCTTTCTAGTTCCAGATGAATTTTAGGGATGATTTCTCTAGCTCTGTGAGGTAGGAGAGTGGTATTTTGATTGGGATTGCATTAAATCTGTATAACAATTTTGGGAGAATGGCCATTTTTGCAATGTTTGTTCTTTCTATCCATGAACAGGGAATATCTTTCCATTTTCTGAAATCCTCTTCGATTTCCTTCTTCAGAGTAATGTAATTTTCACTGTATAGATGTTTTACTTCCTTTGTTAGATTGATTCCTAAGTATTTCATTTTTTCGGATGCTATAGTGAGGGGTATGGTTTCCTTTATTTGTCTCTCAGTGACTTTGTTGTTTGTGTACAGGAATGCTATTGATTTTTGAATGTTGACCTTGTATCCAGCAACATTACTGAATTTGGTTACTATATCTAGAAGTCTTTCAATGGAGTTTTGGGGGTCTTCCATGTACAGTATCATATCATCTGCAAATAATGATAATTTAACTTCTTCCATTCCTATCCTTATTCCTTTTATTTCTTTCTCTTGTCTAATTGCTCTGGCTAATATTTCCAGAACTATATTGAATAGGAGTCATGATAATGGACATCCTTGTCTTGTTCCTGATTTTAAGTTGAAAGTTTTCAGTTTTTCTCCATTTAGTAAGATGTTGGCTGTTGGTTTATAATATATAGCTTTTATCAGATTGAGGTAAAGACCGTCTGTTCCAATTTTCTGTAGGGTTTTTATTATGAATGAGTGTTAGATTTTGTCAAAAGATTTTTCTGCATGTATTAAGATGATTATGTGATTCTTGTCCTTGGCTCTGTTGATATGGTGTATTACATTTATTGATTTGCATATGTTGAACTGTCCCTGCATTCCTGGGATGAATCCCACTTGATCGTGATGTATAATCTTCCTGATGACTTGCTGTATTCTATTTGCCAGTATTTTATTGAGGATTTTTTCATCTATGTTCATTAGGGAGTTTGGCCTGTAATTTTCTTTTTTGGTTGGGTCTTTCTCTGATTTTCATATTAGGGTAATGTTTACTTCTAGGAATGATTTAAGAAGAATTGCTTCCCTTTCAATTTCCTTGAAGAGTTTGAGGAGTGTTGGCATTAAGTCTTCCTTAAATTTCTTGTAGAATTCAGCAGTGAATCCATCAGGACCTGGACTTTTCTTTGTTGGTAAGGTTCTAATTACATTTTCAATTTCATTAACTGAAATAGGGTTATTCAACAGTTTTACATCTTCTTGGTTCAGCTTTGGTAACTCATATGATTCTAGGGATCTGTCCATTTCTTCTGTGTTATTGAACCTATGGCAGTAAAGGTTTTCAAAGTAGGTATTCATGATCTGTATTTCCACAGGGTCTGTAGTGATTTCACCCTTTTCATTTCCTATTGCATGGATTTTGATTTTTTTCTTTCCTGCTTTTGATAAGGTTGGCTAGGAGCTTGTCAATTTTATTCTTTCAAAGGACCAACTCTTCAATTCATTAGTTCTTTGTATTGTTTTCTTAGTTTCAGTTGCATTAATTTTTGCTCTGGTCTTTGTAATTTCCTCCCTTCTTTGGGCTTGACTTGCTCTTCTTTTTCTGGAAATTTGAGGTGCAGTGTTAGGTTGCTTATATGTGCTTTTTCCATTTCTCTGATGTTGGAGTTTAGCACTACAAATTTCCCTCTGAGGACTGTTTTCATTGTGTCCCACAGGTTCCAGTAATTTGTATTTGCATTTTCATTCAATTGTAGATATTGTTTAATTTCTTCTTTAACTTCTTCTGTGACCCATTGGTTATTTAGGAGAGTATTACTTAGTTTCCATGTGTTTATGGGGTTCTTGTGGGTTTTTGCCATTACTTTTCAATTTTCTCGTGCTATGGTCATATAATATGCATGGAATTATTTCAATTCCTTCGCATTTACTTAAGCTTGTTCTGTGGGCTAGTACATGACCTATTTTAGAGAATGACCCATGTGCAGCTGAGAAGAATGTGTATTCTGTTGTTGCTGGGTAGAATATTCAGTACACATCCACTAGGTCCATTTGTTCACAAGTTTGATTCAGTTCCATTATTTTTTTGCTGATTTTTTGTTTGGTTGATCTGTCTCTTTGTGACAATGGGTTGTTAAGGTCCCCTATTATAACTGTATTATTGTTTATTTGGTTTTTCATGTGTGTTAAGATTTGTCTTACATAGTTGGGTGCTCCCATATTCGGTGCATATATATTTATGATTGTAATCTCTTCCTCTTGAAGTTGTCCCCTAACAAGTATGTAGTGACCTCCTTTATGTCTTCTGATCATTCTTGGTTTGAAGTTCACATTGTCTGCAAACAAAATAGCTACCTCTGCTTTTTTCTGGGTTCCTGTTACATGGAGTATTGTTTTCCAGCCTTTGATTTTTAGTCTGTGAATTTCCTTTTGAGTGAAATGTGTTTCTTGTACACAGCATACTGTTAGATTTTGTTTCATAACCCACTCTGCCAGTCTGTTTCTTTTTATTGGTGAGTTGAGACCATTTACATTGATTGATATAACTGATATGTACTGACTCATCCCTGTCATGTTGTCTTTCTGTTGTTGGTTTTCTACTTTTTCTGTTTGATTTTTTGCCCTACTTAGTGGTTTCCTTTTGCTATTGTTCTTGGGATTGTAGTTATCTTTGTCTCTTTCTAGAGTGTCTTTCAGTACTCTTTGCAGTGTTGGTTTGGTGGCCATAGATTTCTTCAGTTGTTCTTTGTTGTGGAATTTTCTTATTTCTCTATCAATTTTTAATGATAGTTTTGCAGGAAACATCAATCTGGGTTGAAAGTTATTTTCTTTCATGATTTGAAATACTTTACTCCAAGCTCTTCTTGACTTGAAGGTTTGTGTTGAGAAGTGTGCTGTAATTCTGATAGGCTTTCCTTCATAGATGATCTGTTTCTGTCCTCTGACAGTTTTTAGTATTCTGTTCTTGTGTTGAATTTCTGATATTCAAAATGTCTCGGTGAAGATTTACTTTGGTTATGGTTAATTGGGGTTCTGTATGCCTCAGTTACCTGTATTTCAGATTCTCTCCCCATGTTTGGAAAGTTTTCTGCTATTATTTGTGCAAGTAGTCTTCGCAGGTCATTCGTATTGACTCCTGCTTTTTCTGTGACGCCTATCAATCTTTTATTGTTTCTCTTGGCATCATCTTGCAGCTGTTGAATTGTTGTTTCCTGCTTCTTTGTTATTTTTAAGAGATCTTTTCTTTTGTGATCATAAGCTTTCATGCTGTCTTCAAGGTCTGAGAGTCTATCTTCAGCTTTATTCAAGCAGTTTTGGCATCTTTCAATGGAATTTTTAATTTCCCGAACATCCCTCTGAATCTGTTTCATGCATTCTACTTGTGTCTTATTTTGTTCATTCAAAGTTTGCATCATTTTCTTATGTTCTTCTATTTTTATCTTGATCTTCTTTAGATACACACAGTATTTCTTTCATAATATTTGTCATTTATTTTTTTACCTGAGAGATTATTTCTGATCTGATTTCCTCTATAGCGTCATGGAGTTGTTTCTTTACTTCAGTTGCTATTATTTCAGAAAGTTCAGTTGTGTGTTTCCCAGTGTCTTCCATTTCAGTGTCTCTTGGGTCTGTCCTCAGTGGGCTGGAGGACTGAGACTCCATCTCTCTCTTTGGTTTTGTCATTTTCCTCTGGGACCTGTGTGGCTGGCCAGGTATCCTCCTGATGGATTGCACTGAAACACTGCCCTGGGTAGAGCTTCAATGCTCCAATATCCCCGTGGCTAGCCAGGGCATACCCCCAAACTATGGCGCCAGATCCTTGTGCTCTGTGGCCTGTGAGACTGGCCATGTGTTCCCCTGATGAACTTTGTTGGGTTGCTCTGGGGCACTGGGCTGGACAAAGCTTGTATCCTCCCTGCAGCTAGCAGGAGCACACCTCTGGAGCTTGTTACCAGGGCCTAGAACCTGGCTGTGTGGAGTTCAGAACCTCTGAAACCCAGGTGGCTAGCAGAGACGCATCCCCAGGTTGTGGCACTGTGGCCTTGTACCTGGGTGGGTGGAGTTCAGAATCTCCAGGACCCAGGTGGCTAGGCAGAGTGTGCCCCGGAATGTGACACCAACGGGACCTTGTGTCTGGCTGTGAGGAGTTCAGAGCCTCTGGAGCCTGGGGCTAGCCAGAGTGCACCCCTGGGGTATGGTGCCAGGGCCTTGCTCCTGGCTGGGTGGAGTTTACAACCTCCAGAACCTGCCACATGGCCACACCCCTGACCTGTGGAGCTGGGACCTTGTGCTCTGATGGACGAAGTTCAAATTCTCCAGGCCCCTTCAGCTAACCTGGCCACTCCCTGATGAGCAGCTCTGGGGCTCTGAGCTGGGCTGGGCTTGGTACCTTTGTGTCCTGTGAGGACGGGCAGGTGTTCCCCTGATGGATTGCGCTGGGATGCTGGGCTGGGCAGAGCTTGAACCCTCTGTGCAGCTAGAGAGGACTCACTCCTGGAATGTGGTGCTGGGATCTTCAGCCTGACTGGGTGGAGTTTAGAATCTCCCAGGTGGCTAGGTGGAGTGTGGCATCACCAGGACCTTGGGTCTGGCTGCAAGGAGTTCAGAGCCTCTGGAGCACAGGGTTAGCCAGAGTGAGCCCTGAGCATGTGGTGCTAGGGCCTTGCTCCTGGCTGGGTGGAGTTTGCAACCTTCAGGACCTGCCACCCTAAATGGATTTTTTAAAAAATAATTTTTTAAATCTTCATTACTGATATATAGACATACACTTGGTTTTTGTATATCGATCTGGTGTCTTGTAATCTTATGGGACTTGTCATATCTGGACACATCTGTATTTTCAACTTAGATAATGAGTTTGGGAGCATACTCATTATTGGACTTCTAACATCTTAACTAATCCTGTGACTATCGACAATTTAAGGAAGAACCTACATTTAGTGTTTGGAAGACATTGGTAGAATCATTATGGGGTGCTTGCATACAGTGTTACTTTTTTTCTCTCTCATATGTGAAACCAATAGATCTAGTTCTATTTGTCAAGTAGTATATACTTTGCCTATGAAATGTCTACTCTGTCCTAAGTCATGTTTCCCTATTTGCATGAGTTGCTTCTGGGATTTTTGCTGCATTAACACTGATTACTGGATAGGTTAGTGATTGTGGATGATATGAAGTTGTGCCTTTCTTTGTGCAGAGAGCACCTTTAAAGTACCTTCTGTACCTTTTCTTGGTCCTCACAATAACCTTGCAAGGCAGGTGTTGTTTTCTTCCTGTTTTACTGATGCAGAAATTGAGGTATGAAACAGCTCACTGAAGGTCATGTAGCTAGCAGCTGTTGGAATTAGGGTTTAGACTCACGCAGTTTGATGCTAGAGCCCACATTCTGTACCCTCAGGAAGTGCAAATATTTCCCTTTTTTCTACTTCTCTTCTCTAAACTCATCCATTTGATTGGATATTTAGTAGGCATGGTCTGTTAAGCTGCCTGTGCTGGAGATTGAGTTCTTAGGACTATGCAGGAGACATTATGCTTTTATTTGTCTTGGTTACAGGCATCTCACCCTGCTTCATCAGCCAGCTCAGGATCAAGACTCAAGTTGTGTATTTGGTCAATTTCCTGCTGCTGAGGTTATTTGTCTTTGAGGGTCAGGGAGTGCCTTCTAGCTTTTCAGACTTGTGTCCTTGCTTTCAGGTCTGATCTTGTCTGTGGCAGGGGTCTATCCTTAGCAGTGGCACCATCAGAATTAGCACTGAGAGGTCTTTGAGCTTTTCTGTAGCTGAGAGGTAAAAGATGTTGGCTGCAATATTATTTTTTTTCTTTTTCTTAATTTAGACAGGGTCTCGCTATGCAGTTCAGGCTGGGCTTGAACTCACTTTGTTGCCCAGGCTGGTCTTGAACTTGCAACCATCCTCCTGCCTCAACCTCCTGAGTGCTGGGATTGCAGGTGTGTGCCACTACACCCAGCATTTTTGGGGAGCTTTTTTGAAGTCTAAAAGTTCATTTAAACAGAAAGGAGGATATTTGAGTATTGGCCTAGATGAACATTTTCAGAGCTAAGAGTCGAGTGCCAGTTATTTCCAGGCCTGTTTGTGCCAGTATTTATCATGACCCTGTAGCTGCACAGCAGCCTCTGGATCTGTAGCATGTGATTATAGTTTTGTTGTCTGCCCTTGGCTTCCTTTTGCCTTTTCCTGTTCCTATCTCTAAGTGGAGGGTTTTTTCTTTTCCAATAAGCTCTATGAAAATTTCTGTACTAACAAAATGCTATGTTTTGTTCTCATAGAAGATAAAACCTGGAGAATGTTTCCAAAGGCTTATTGTGATAACAGTGCAGCCATTTCTGCTGTTGGGCAAGAGTGTATTTTCTTTTTTATTTCCACCTTCTGGTTTTATTGCTGTTCCTGACTGGGTGAGTGCCTTAATCAATCAACAGCATAGCCAAAGTATCACTCAGGCAGTGTGCTTGTGCAGGTACTATCTTGAGTGTCACTCGGGCAGATGTCATTTCAACCAGTTGATTCTTGTATTGAATACATTTGATAGTGTTGTTTTTATATTTCCTGTTGTATTATCTTATAAAAATTAATGAAAATGCGCATTTTTGGTAACTTTGTATTTAAATAATTGGAGGGAAGGAATGTAGAGGAGGAACAGGACTAGAATCTCTGAGGATGTAGTAGGAAATATTGTAGTGACCTTTCTTTTTAAAACGTTTATACAACTTACTTAAGACAAATACTTGCTTATGTATAAAATTCAAACATTATGGATCTGGTCCCTGACCTTATCCCCACTAATCCCAGTGTCCTCCCCAGGAAATGTCTCCTTCCTACATTTTTTAATGAGCTTATGAATGTAGTTGTGTATCTATGAAATCAATTTTATGGTTTTTGTCTTTAAGATAATTGGTGCCATAATGTATTTTTTCATGCTATATTATTTCTCAGAGATATCTCTATGTTAATTACTGATAATTTTATCATATATATATTATATACTGGATACTTTATTAAAAACTGTATGTTTGGAAATTTTTAAATGTAGATAATTATGTCCCTATATTATTTTGAAGCAAGTTCTAGATGTTATGTAGTTTCATATATATAAAAAATATATATCAGATAAAAGTTTTAAGAGAATTTAACCACAGTACCTTTGACATACATATAAAAATCAACAATGGTTCCTTAATATCATCTAATATCTAGTCAGTATTCATGCTCCCTGAATTGTTTAAAGTATGTCTTTCTATGATGGCTTATTCAAATCAGAATTTAAATAAGGGCTATATACACATAGTGCTTGTCTCTTTTCATTGACAAGTTACTTCATAATTTTTTTCTCTTTGAATTTATTCATTTACTCATTCCTAAGAAAAACCATCCATCCCATAGACTTTTCTTTTTTCTGTATTTGACTGGTTGTCTTTTGATCTCCTGTATTTCCTGTAAACTAGTAGGTAGGTGTAGGCTTGAATAGAATCAGATTAGATGTTTGACAAGAATACTTTTTCAGTGACTGTGTGTACTTTCTGCTACATCATATTAGGAGATTCCTGGCATTTGATGCCTTTTTTGTGTTGTTTGTTTGAGTAGTGAGTGCATGTAATATTAGCTGATCCATGTGTTATGATAAAGATCTACAGAAACCTTTCAAATAATGGCTTTATCAGCTGTTGATCATCATTGCCTACGTACAGCAATGTATTTCTAAATGTTTAGTAAGCAGTCATTTCCTAATTTTCATATAAACACTACTGCCATAGCTAATTTCACTCCTACTAATGTGTCACTGAATATGAAACTGGGTGCAGATCACATAGTTAGCTCTCAAAAGCTTGCGTGAGCTGTTTCCAACAAACTGCTTCTTAGATCCATTATTTTACAGGTGGTTATAAAATGGCAATATTACATTTTAATTCTTTAACCTATTAAATAGGACTGTGGTTCATATAACCATTTTCCTATCATGAGACAGTAAGCATGTGACCAATTTGAAGCTTGTGAGTTGGAGGAGACCATAAACCAATATAATAATTCTCAGTATATCAGTAAATTCCTTATGTGCATCTGAGCGTGTAGAATTATATGACAGCTTAAATAAACTTATGATGATGATAAGAAAAATGTCTTTTTTATTCCACTGATATTTAATAAACATTTACTGGATACTTGGCACTGTGCAGAATTCCAAGAAGACTACAGATATTGCTCCTAACTCCAATAATCAGTATCATAGTGACATGTGATTGTGAGAAGGATGCTGAGTCTGGGTAGTTTATAATTCAAATGGTCACTGAATGTGTGGGGAGGGGTTCTATAGGGCTATTGATCTTAAACTTTGGAGAATAGATATGATTTTTGGAGTCAAACTCTATTGATTTCTTTTTGACACCTGCCTTGGTGAAGTTTCAAAATGCAACATATTTCTTATTACTGATTGCCTGGGAGGCTACTATAGTTGTCTCTAATCTGGTGTGCTTGCTTTATTCTTTCCTTCATAGAACAATAGGATTAATTCTCTTCAAGCATAGCAATGAAGTCACCTCCTTACTCAAAACCTTTCAGGGCCTGTTATGCAAACACCAGATCCCTGGTGGAACTGACCTTGGAGTCAAAGGAGTACATGAATTCCGTAAGGGGCACAATACCATGGCCTGGCCTGTCTGGGAAGGAGTGTATCATAGGAAGGAAGTGGACAATGGAAGAGTCAAGTCTGCTGACTGGCCAAGAAAAATGGAGACTGGGAGAGAGGCATTTGTAAGGAAGTCTTAGAAGAGTCCCACTAGAGTGGTAGGATTAATCCAGATTGCAAAGGCTATGGAGTGAGTAAGTGATTTTGGTGTGGAGTAGTTGTCATCACAAACTCATTTTGAAATGTTTAAGAATTAGCAGTTGGTCTGACTATATGTCACATTAAAAAAAATTTATAGTAGAAAAGAGACAGTTCCAAGATGATGAACTCTTTTTCCAGGTTGACCCCCTTCCCTCCTGGCTCCCCCAGTCAATTACTTAGGTATAATGAAAATGTCACCTGGAAAAAAGATCTGTTTACCTCTTTAATTTTTAGTATGATTTATCTTAAAACACAGAGATAATATAACTAGTGATTTTAATCAATCTAAGGAGTTTCATAGTAAAATGTCATGTGAGAAATGAAACCAGAGATGTATCTCTAACCAGGATTAAATCTCTTGCTCTTTTTTTTTCCAGTGCTGGGCATGGAACCCAGAGCCTCGCACACGCTAAGCCAGTGCTGTGCCACTGAGCTTTATTCCCACCCCAATCTTACGCATCTGTGTCACTTAACTGTGCCTGTATCTCCATCTGGGATCTAGTTAAATTATGATACAGGTAAAAGGAGTTATTGGTAAACACTGGTAAATAAATTCTAGAATCGTAGTGTTAGTGCTAAAAGAGAATGTAAATGTCATTTAGACCACATTTTGTTTATCTATTCTTCAATGTAACAGACATGTGAGTTGTTTCTTCTTCTTGTCTGTTATAAATAATACTGCCATGAACATTTGCAGAGAAATCTTTGTTTGAACATGTTTTCATTTCTCCTGGCTAGATACCTAGAAGTGGAATTGTTGGCTGTATGTTTACCTTTCAAAGAAAACATCCAAACCATGTTTTTGTCAAAAAACATTTTTAAAATTTTTATGAGTACATGTTTGAATTACATAATGATTACATTCATTGTGGGAAATTGGTACAAGTACCTAACATCTCATTTTCCCCCTTTCTCCATACCCCCTTTCTATATATTTTATGAGGCCTTATCAAATTAATTGTCCTAAGTACAGATTAACAGCCAGACTCACAGCCCAAAAACATAGAAAATACATAAGACAGTTATACCAAATCAAGGTATACCTTTAGATACATTGTCTATGCAAGATTACAATAACTTCTTTTTCTATCTTTTTTCTTATTGTCTCTCCTTTATTTTGTACTATATGTATATATTGGCTTTCTTATATAAGAGAAACTATGCAATATTTAAGCTTGTGTGTCTGATTTATTTTACTTAACATTATGATCTCAAGGTATATCTGTTTGCCTACAAATGTTTTGAGTTTACCCTTCCTTATGGTGGAGTAGTACTACATTGTGTATAAATATCACATTTTCTTTTTCCATTTACCTGTTGATAGACATATAGGCTGCTTCCAAGATTTAGCTATTAGGAATTGTGCTGCTATAAACTTGGGTATACGTATATGACTGTGATATGATTTCTTTAACTCTTTCAGGAAGATGCCTACAAGAGGAGCATCTGGGTCAAATTGAATTTCTATTTTTAATTGTTTGAGAACTCTCCATAATGATTTCCATAGTGGTTGTACCAGTTTACACTCCCACCAACTATGTAGAAGTGTTCCTTTTTCCTCACAGCCCCTCCAGCACTTGGTATTGATTTCTTGATGATAGCCATTCTTTCTGGAGTGAGATGGAATCTTAGCGTTATTTTAATTTGCATTTCCCCAATGGCCAACAATGTCGAACCTTTTTTCATGTATTGTACTCTTCATCTGAGAAATGTCTATTCATTTCATTTTGTGTTGGGTCTTTAAATTGGGGGGGGGTCTAAGTTTTCTGATTTCTTTATATATTTTAGGTATTAGTTCTTTGTCTAAGGAGTGTCTGGCAAAATTTTTTTCATTCCATAGGTTGCCTCTTCACTCTGTTGGTGGTTTCCTTTGCTATGCAGAATATTTTTAATTTGACGTGATCCCAGTTTTGATTCTTTATATTATTTCTTTTACAACTGGTATTTTGTTCAGAAGGTCTCTGTTTATGCCTGTGTCTTTAGAATTTTATTTATTTTGTCTTTCAGCCAATAGTTTCTGTTTTAATATTTAGATCTTTGATCCATTTCGATTTTATTTTACTGCATGATAAGAGATATGGGTCTAGTTCAGCATGTGGATAGCAAGTTTGCCCATTATCACTGGTTAAAGAAGGTAAGTATCCAGTGAATGTATCTGGCCCCTATGTCAAAGGTAAGGTAGCTGAGTGTGCCTGGAATTGTTTCTGCATCCTCTATTCTATTGCATTTATCCACAAGTCTGATTTTTTTTGTAAGTACCATGATGTTTTTTTGTTCTTTTTTTTAGTTACTGCAGCTTTGTAGTATAACTTAAAGTCCAGGATTGTGATGCCCCCTGTCTTACCCTTGTTGCCTGGAATTGCTTTTGCTATTCTGTGTCTCTTCCATTCTCTGTTAATTTTGGGATTGTTTTCTCTAATTCTGTGAAGAATGCTATTGGTATTTTGATCGGAATTATGTTAAATCTGTGTAACAGTTTTGAAAGTATGACCATTTTGACTATATTGGATCTGCCTATACAGGAACAGGGGATATCTTTCCATTTTCTGATGTCTTCTTTTATTTTCTTTTTCAGAGTATTGTAGTTTTCATTACAGGGGGCTTTCATTTCCTTGGTTAGATTAATTCTTAAGTGTTTTATTTTACTTGATGCTATTGTGAAAGGTACTGTATTCCTAATTTTTCTCTCAGTGACTTTGTCAGTGATGTACAGAAACACTATTGGTTTTCAAGTGTAGATTTTATATCCTGCTATGCTACTGAATTTGATTATTAATTCTAGGAGTCTTTGGTGGAGTTTTTTTGGTTTTCTATGTAGAGGATCATGTCATTTGCAAATAATGATTATTGAACTTTCTCCTTTCCTAGCCATATTCCTTTTATTTCTTTCTCTTGCCTAATTTCTGTGGCTAATGTTTTTTTTAAATATTTTATTAATAATAAAAGACAAGACAGAAGAGAATCCCCCATACTTGCTATATTGCCTGCTGTAAAGAGATGCTTGGGTTGCTGACCAGAGGCCTGGCCAAATCTACAAAACAAAAGTTGGTTGATGTTCCTTGGTTGCTATCAATCCAGCCAGACCTCTGAAACAGCAGGTTGTTTACGGGGGGCGGGGGGGGAATGTTTGTCCCTGATTCCAAGCCCGTGCGCCAGTGCCGCTCAGGCTGGGCGAGGGCCCCGCGAGGGGCCCTTCTCGTTCTCCTCCAAGGTCCTGGGGTCAGGACCCCGGAAGGCAGTCCATAATGCGTCCTGATCGGCGCCTGCACCACTCGGGCCCTGTGGCTAATGTTTTGAGAACTGTTTTGAACCCAAGTCATGATAGCAGGCATCCTTGTCTTGTTCCTGATTTTAGAGGGAAAGTTTTCAGTTTCTAATTGGTACCATGTTAGCCATTTGTTTGTCATAGATGGCTTTTATAAGGATGAGATAAAGAGCTCATATACTATTTTCTTCAGTTTTTTTAAATTGTGAATGAATGTTGGATTTTTTCAAATGCTTTTTTGGAGTCCATTGAGATGATCAGGTGATTTTTGTCTTTGCTTCTGTGTATGTAATGTATTACATTTATTGACTTGTGTATGTTGAACCATCCCTGCATCCCTAGCATGCAGCATACTTTGCTGCATTCTGTTTGCCAGTATCTTATTGAGGATTTTTACGTCTGTGTTAATTAAAGAGATTGGCCTGTAGTTGTGTTTTTTGATTAGGTCCTTTTCTGGTTTTGAAACAGGGTAATGCTTGCTTCTAGGAATGACTTTTGAGAGTACTGCTTCCTTTTCAGTTTCATTAAAGAGTTTGAAGACTATCGGAATTAGATCTTCTCTAAAGTTCTTGTAGAATTTGGTAGTAAATCATTTGAAGCCTGAGAATTTCTTAGTTGGTCATTTTTTAAATTATTTCTTAAATTTCATTGACTGATACTGAGTTATTCAGGATTTTGTGTCTTCTTGATTCAGCTTTGGTAGTTCATATATATCTAGCATTCTAACCAAGTAATTTTGAATTTTCCATTTTATTAGCATACAGGTTCTCAAAGTAGCTACCAATAATCTTCTGGATTTTAGCAAAATCTTTTGTGCATTCACCTTTTTCATTTCTAATCACATGGATTTGAGCCTTTTGTTTTCCTTACTGTGGTAAGATTGGCTATGGATTTGTCTGCTTTATTTCAAAGAACTGGTTGATTCCTTGATTCTTCATGTCATCTTTTTAAGTCTTGACTTCATTTATTTCTGCTCTGATCTTTATAATTTCCTTCCTTGTATTAGATTTGGGTTTAGATTGTTCTTGTTTTACTGGGAACTTGAAGTACATTATTAGGTTATTTATTTGAGCTTTGCTCTGTTTTTCTAATGTGGAGATTCACCATGGTAAAATTCCCTCTTAAGACTGCTTTCATTGTGTCCCATAAGTTCTGGTATGCTATACTAGCATTGTTGTTTGATTGTAAGAACTATTCCATTTCTTTAATTTCTTCTGTGACCCATTGATTATTCAAGAGGAGTTGTTTTACTTCCATATGTTTGCATAGTTTCTGTGGAGTTTTTTGCCATTGATTTCTAGTTTTATTGAATTATAATCTGATCATATGCATGGGATAACTTCAATTCTTTTGCTTTTACTTAAGCATGCTTTATGGGATTCTATACAGTCTATTTTGGAGAAAGCCCCATGGGTTGTTAAGAAGATATATTCTGTTGTTAGATGGAATAGTATATAGATATCTGTTAAGTCCAGTTGAAGTTTTGGTTCAATTCTAATATTTCTTTGTTAATTTTTTGTCCCATTGATCAGTCCATTTGTGACAGTGGAGTATTGAAGTACCCCATTACAACTGTATTGGTGTTTATGTGATTTCTCACATCTATTCATGGTTGTTTTATGAAGTTGGATGCATCAGTATTTGGTGCATATATATTTGTAATTGTCAGATCTTTCTGTTGAATTGTTTCTTTAACTAATAATGTAGTGACCTTTGTATCTTTTGATCAATCTTGGCTTGAAATTCACTTCATATGCAATTATGTTAGTTATGCCTACTTTTTTCCAGGTTCTCTTTGCATGGAATATTGTTTTCCTTCGTTTGATTTTTTAATCCACGAGTTTCTTTTTGAATTAAATGTGTTTCTTGCATACTGTATATTATTGGGTTTTACTTCTTGATCCTCTCTGCCAATCTGTCTTTCGATTAGGGAATTGAGACCATTCCCATTGAGAGTTACTACCGAGAGGTATTGACATACTCCTGTCATTGGATTGTTTTCCTTTTGCTGATTTCCTTATTTTTTTAATCTTTTTTCTTAGTTGCTCATCCTGCTAGATGCGTTCATTCTTTTTGACCTAATGACCTTGTTGGCTTCATTATACCTTTCTAGAATATCTTTGAGAAGTTTTTGTAATCCTGGTTTGGTGGTCATGAATTTCTTGAGGTGCTCCTTGTCATGGAGATACCTTATTTCTCCATCAATTTTGAAGAAAAGTTTTTACAGGATATATAAATCAGAGTTGGAAGTCATTATTTGTTAGGGCTTGAAAACACTTTAAGTGCTTCTGGCTTTTAAGGTTCATGTAGGGAAGCCTGCTGTAATTCTCTCTCTTTTTTTTTTTCTGGCACCGGGGATTGGACTCACAACCTCTTGCCTGCCAGACAGGTGCTTCAGCCACTGAGCCAAACTCCCGGCCCTATTTTTTTGAGGCAGGGTTGTACTATGTAGCTCAGGCTGGCCTTTGTACTCGCATTGTAGCCCAAGCCGGCCTCGAACTCACAACGCTCCTCCTACCTCAGCCTCCCTAGTGCTGAGATTAAAGGTGTGCACAACCACTCCTGGCTAGCCTGCTGTAACTCTAATGTGTTTATATTTATATGTGATTCATTGCCTTTCTCTAAAAGCTTTTAAGATTTTTCTCTGTGATGGACTTCTGGCAGTTTGAGTACAGCACAATGCAGAGAGCTTCTCTTTTGGCTGTGGCTATTTGGTGTTCTATATGCATTCCTTATTTTTATGCTTGTTTCTTTCCCCACACTTGGAGGAATTTTTTGCCATTATTTTTTTTTAATTTTTTATTTTAAAGATAGTAAAATCCAACAAAACATGACAGAACATAGTCAATCAAAACAAAGCAGTAGAACTAGTACAGAAGTTCAAAGAAAGATACTATGAAAACAATAGCTACTATAGTGTATCTTGTTATTTTCAGAATAATTGACCATTCCATCAGGTATAGTAAAATTAAATCAAAAACAAAACACAATAAAACCAATAAAAACAGGATATAAAATGATGCCAAAAAAAAAGGAAAAAAAGAAACAAAAATTAATCAGAATAAAGCAAAACAATGAGAACAATATTGGGACTTGAAGACAAGACAGAGGAAAATCCCCCATATTTACTACATTGCATACTGTCATCTTCCCAAGAGATGCTCAGGCTGCCAGCCCCAGGCCTGCAAAATCAACCAAACAATACAAGCATTTAGTTGCTTTATGTGCCTTAGTTGCTATCAAGTTAGCCGGTCCTGCGAACCAGCAGGTTGCTTATGGGGTGGGTGGGGGTGTTCTTGATTCTTAGCCCACGTGCCGGTAGGTGTACAGGAGGCACATCTTTCTCTCCCTGGAGTCCATGCCCGTCACGCAGTCACCAGGAAGGCAGGCTAGTTTTCTTCTAGTTGGAGCCTCTCTGACTCAATGTCTTTTTGCCATTATTTTGTGAACACATTTTTTATGCCATTTATGTTGTCTTCTGATTTTTCACTTACTCCAATTTATCCTAGATTAATCTGATTTGTGTTTTCTAGCAGCTATTGAATCCACGTTTCGTGTACTCTTGTTGCTTTTAAGGTGTCTTTGAGCAGTTCTTCTGTGAAGGTATCGTCCACTAGTTATGAAATTCTGTTCTCACATTGGCTGCATCTGCTGCCCGTACTTTTGGTAGAATTTTTAATCTCTTAGATTCTGATTTAAACTTTTCATTGGATTCTAATTCTTTACTAAACTGGTTATTCGTCTTTTGCATAATTTTGTTTAGCTCATCTAGCTTTTTATTAGTGTGTTCTGAAAGCTGTTAGATCATTTTGGTTATTACTTCCATTATAAGTTTAGTTATACCTTCTGTAATCACACTGAGCCCCTCTTTGATCTATTTTCTATCCTCCTCTGTTATACTTTAGAGTAATTCAGGTGTACAACTTATGCTATTTTCTCCTTCAGTGCTCCCTGCATTGGCTTTGGGGGAGTCACGAATTTGGGGAGGTATTTTTTTGCCTTGTCTTCTTTTTTGCCTTGTTTTTATTTTTGTGATTGTTTTGTTTTGTGCTTAGCTTTGGCACTGATAGTGTAAAGACTTTGTTGCTAATATAGAGATCTCTGTAGTTGCTTTCCAGTGATGTACGTTGGGCATACTAACCATGTAGTCCTTTGCCTCAACCCTAGAATCAAACCATTTTGGTTAGTTTGGGAGGGGAAGATGCAGTGTAATTAGTCCAATAATTGAGTTCTCCTGGAATGGTATTGTTAATGTCACAAAGGTGATATGCATATCGGTTTATAGAGAAATAGCAATAATTATGCAATGCTGGTAATATTGTGTGAATCAGCTACAGTATTATTGTCAATGACAAACTTGATATTAACGTACCATAAGAATCAATTATGTGTCACCCTTAACCCTAGAGAAGAAATCTACAATTATAATGTAAACATTAAGACAATCCAGGTATTAACTTATGTTAACAACTATATGTCTGCAAATGGTAGAAAACAATTTAATGTGATTTTACAGAGTTAATTATCAAAAGATTAACAAAGCTTTGTAATTGTACTGTTATAGCGATAGGGTTTGGGAACAGGGGAGTGTAAGAGAAAAACTTTGAAACCTTACGCTTTATGTTAGAATGAGGAGAGAGAAATGTTATAAAATATCCTATTGGGCGGAAGTGTGTTTATGGAATTAGGTAAAAGAGAAAACCTTACACGAAATAGATAAAAAGAGGGAAAAAAAAGAAAGAAATTACATTGGGGGTAAAAATAAGAGAGAAGAAATTAAAGGTAGGAAAAATTAAAAGAGAAAGGAGGAAAAAATAAAGAAAAAAGAAGTAAGGAAAACAGATAAGAAGCAAGGAAGGACAAAGGAAAATTCCTCAAGCCCTAATAAACTGGTGAAGAAGAAGAAAGAAAAAGTAGAACAAAACTAAAAACAATACACACATTCACAAAAACCAAAACCTAAGAAATCCCAGCTAAACCAAACCAAACCAAACAAAAACAAAAACGTCCCATAAAGAAATTTTTCTGTGATTTCGAACATGTGGTTTTCTTTTAGGAGCTACAGTTTTTGTGCAGTATCCAAGTCAAAACATGTCCCTGCTCATGCCAGTAGATAAAGAAGGCAACTAGACTCCAGATGCATGCTGGATACAGTCTCTGACAGGCAGTAGGATTAGGGTGAGGGCATATGACTTTCAAATCCAGAGCAATTCAGGCTGAACCTGGCTTCTTCCTGTGAGGACAGAGCCTTTGTCCTTTAGCTCAAACCCCTCAGGAGGTCTCTTTCCAGCCTGACTACAGCTCCTTGACCATGGCTGTCTTTTATGGTTGTCTCTCACCCAGTCACTGTGGGAACATAACACTGGGAGCCCAGTGGCTGCTCTGAATGCTGGGTTCAAACAGTCCACTCTCCCCCAGAATGGCATCCAGCCAAGCCCTCTTTCCAGACAGTGTGGCGGGCACTTGACTGCAGTCACACACCAGCTATTGTGTGTCAAAGAAATCATGTGGGACCAGAATCCTGCCTTCTCCCTGTAGCTCACAGTACCTGCTGGTCTGTTCCATGAGAAGGTTAAGATGTTAAACTTTTCATGTGCTTATTAATGACTCATATTTTCTTAGTTTAGATGTCTGCTTATTTGCCCATTTAAAAAAATGGGTGTTTGTCTTATTGTTGAGTTGTGCATTCTGGAGTCCTTTGCATATTATACATATAAATCCTTTATCAGACATGGTTTGCAAATGTTTTTTGAGGCTATGAATTGTCATTTTTAATGGTATGTTTTGAAGTGCAGATGTTTTTAATTTTTTGTTTGTTTTATTTTATTTAGTATCTTACTATGTAACCCAGGCTATCCTTGAACTCCCAGCACTCCTTTTGCCTCAGTCTCCTAAATGCTGGGATAACAGGTGTGCACCACTATGCTCAGCCTAGAAGTTTTGAATTTTGATGAAGTGCTATTTATCATTTTTACCCTTTTGGGGTCATGTATTTGGTGTCATATCTAAGAAATCTTTACTTAACTCATGGTCTTGAAGGCTTTCTCCATTTTCTTTTAAAGGTCTTACAGTTTTAGTTCTTACATTCAGATCTCTAATCCATTTTGGTTTAGTTTTGCATAAGGCATGAGATAAGGGTTTAAGCTTGTCTCTTGATAATGTGGATATAGTTTTCCCTGTATCATTTGTCAAAAAATACTGTGCTTGTCCTATTGAATTGCCTTGGAAGCTTTTTGAAATAAATATAAAGATTTGGTTTTGTACTGTCCATTCTGTTCTGCAGATCTTTATGTTTATTCTTAAGCTAATACTACATTGAACATCTTTTTATGGAAAAATCATATATATAGTCTCTGAAGATGTGATCACATGACTCAGACCCTAAATATTTGTCACAGTGGCATATTTTTAGATAGAATGCTTAACATATTACATACTTGAGTTTGTGGTTGATAGCATGTCCAGGAGCATCCATTTAGTACCTTGAAGTTACAATACTTTCTTCCTTTGAAAAATTCTGACATGCTTATTCTTTGTGTGTGTGTGTGTGTGTGTGTGTGTGTGTGTGTGTGTGTTTGAGACAGGGTCTCACTATGCAGTTCAGGCTGGCCTTGAACTCACTTTGTAGCCCAGGCTGTTCTCAAACTTGCAACTATCCTCCTGCCTCAGCCTCCCAAGAGCTGGTATTACAGGCATGTTCCACCATGCCTGGCTTGTTCTTTGCATATAGAATCCTCTCTGTCTAACTTTTTAATACTCATGTCACTGCGTGTTTCCCCTCTTTACCAGTGCTTGTCCTGTAGGCTCAAAATCTGTTACTGATCACTGCTCCCTAGTGGCCTTGTGACTTTGGTAATGTCATTTTATTTTTCTAGGCTTTGATATTCTCATCTGTGGAGTAAAATAATTGAACTTAATTTTATTACTTCAAATTCAGTCATTAATATTACCCTTGTTGAACATGATATGTGTAAATTCATTTCTTTTAACTGATGAGAAAACTGTTCTGCTCAACAGAGAATTTAGTGGACTGATCAGGGAGTAGAGGCAGGTATTGTTGGAATACATAGATGTATATGACATATATATGCATCCCTGAATGACTGGCAATGAGGATTAGGTGTATGATCATACATACTTTTGTGATTAGAAAGGAGAGGAAGATTAAACAACTTCTATTACAAAGAAACTGCTATTTTAGGAAGTTGCCAAGAAAAAGAATAGTCCTTACTGATGAAATTCCTGAAGCCATGTATATGACTAATTCTCCACTTTATTGAAACTTGAAAGTATGGATCTCACTGCCAGGCTCCTTCCACCGTTTTCCATTCTTTGAGTATTCTTTTTTCCTTTGGCATTTCAGTGATTTTATATTCTTCATAAAATATTCCTAGGTAGGGAGAAAGTCTTTTCCTGTAGCTGAAGTTATTCCAAGTTTCACTCCCCCGAAGAGTCAACTTTTCTGTTCTGGAATTGTTCAGTTGGTACATCTACTGCTTTCTATCCACTCAGTAAGTTGGCACATGTTTTCATTTAGTCATTGATTTGGGTCTTTGTAAAAATCTGAAGGGAATTAGTAAATAGTGTAATCTGTGAATAATATTTGCCTGGAAATTTCAAAGCATAATGAAGTAAGAGGATACAAAATGTTAGAGTTTAGCATTTTAGATGAGGATACCAAGAAGCTGAGATCCAGTGGATCAATGCATGTCTTTCAATAAAATTAAGAAATTATTTTAAGTACTAGGACTTACTACCGTGTCTTCTGAATTTAGGATTAACTGGTAGTTTTTTCCCTGAACTTTATTGTTTGGCTTTTGGAATTTGAGTATTATTTTTCCCTTGTACTTATTTTTTTATTTTACAAAATTTTCTACATAGAAAAATTTTGCCTTAGCAAAGCCTTGCTGGTATTTGCTGTCGTACTTTATTAATTGTAAGGGTTCAAGAATAAGTCTGCAATTGCTTTATGAATATGGTTAATTTTTATGTAGAAAAAAGCATTTGTTTTCCTTTTGGAAAAGCAGCTGTTATTATTGACAGGTACATTGTTATCTTTTGCAAGTGTATCCTAGATTATTCAGCTACAGTATCTTTTCAGTTTCACTTTGTGTGAAGGCTACTTTTCTGTTGATGGCTAAGTGCATACTGGAGAAAATATTGAATCCAATTTGAAGTCAAGAATGGACTGAAAATAGTATGAGATTTTTCACTAAATTCAATCACTTCCAATAGATGGCAGTGTGTTTAGGTTCTGTGGAAGATAAAAAGTTGAATTAGACATAAACTTGGTAGGATGAGGCTAGATTAATATCTACCATTAAAGGAAGTGAACAGAGAATCAGAAGTACATGGATGTACTTTTTCAGCAGGACCAAACAAGTAAAGATACATGTTGTGCTTTTTTTTTTTTTTTTAAGAGTTGTGACTGAGGAAAAATTTGATACTTTGGGCATACTCTTGACTTTGCTAGCTTTTTGCAGAAGCCATGTGTGTGAGTGGACAAGTATTGAGATTTATCACTGAGATCCTAGGCCTAGAGTCAAGTGGAATGAGTACTCTTAATTTTCCCTTCCGTCTTAAATACTTTCTTATCACTGAGACACAATATCTGATACCCACAACTTAAAGGAGGAAGAGTTTATTTTGGCTCAGTTTGTAGAGATGCCGCCCAAGACAGGGCAGCATGGAAGTGGAGGAACAGTTTGTGGCTTGGTGGTGGGAAGCAGAGAAAGAGCAAAGCGAAGAACAGGAAGAGATAAATGCCTTCCAGGCCACACCCCCAGTGACCAGATCCCACCTAACAGCAAGTCAGCTATAAGCCTCCAGAATCCAGTCACCTTTCAACAGCCCTACCTATGAGCATGTGAGGCTTTGGGAAACAGTTTAGATCTCAACCATAGCACCTTCTCTTGACTGTCAGTGGAAGCGACTTTGGAAAGCAAGGAAAAAATCTGAAAAAATAACTGTCACTTGTACCCGGACATGGTGAAAGGGGAGACCTGGGCTCCATGCTGAACTTGGAGGACAAACCAAAGTCTGACAAGTTCCTCCAAGGCTACTGATATATCTTCAAGTCTTAAGAGAATATACTCTGCTGCAAAATTTTTCTTGCTTTTCTTTTTGTCAAGATTTTTAATGTTGGTCATTTTGGTATTTCCCTCATATTTCTATATAACATTTGCATAACTTACTGACTTCGCAGTTTTTGTCATCATTTGTCTTCTCTCCTTCACTCCTCCATTCCACCAGTATAAATATATTGTAATTTTGGTTAAATTAATATTTAGTGTACATATTATGTTCATGTAAGTAAATTACATTTATGACTTCTACAAGTTTTTGTTTATATTGGAGTGAATTATCAACTTGGTGTTTTTCAGTGTACTTGCCCCTGATTCACAGACTCTCATTTTTCCAGAGTTCTTTTTATGAAAATTCAGACACATCGACTATTGTATCACTTTTACCTTTTCAAGGAAGTCTAAACCCATTGTCTTCAATGTCTGGTATATTATTTTCATCATGGAATCTCCTTACATTGTCATCCAAGAATTCCCTTCCCTTTTTAACTATGTTGGATTTCTTTTATCCTGTATTGTGTCTTACTTGTTCACAGTTTGTTCTTTTGTTTTGGCGGAACAAATTTTTTAGTATCTTCCTTAGTGTGTGTGCATGGAGCTTAATTTGAGATCCTGAAAACATCTGAAAGTATGTTTAATTATGCCTTCATGGATGCGCTGCCAGTTTGGGTATATAATCATGAGTGAGAAACAAGTTTTCTTCAGAATTTTTGATGGAATCAGTCTAGTGAATTTTAGTATCTAACAATATATTAAGATATCTAAAACTGTTTACCTGTGATCTGCCCTGCTCTCCCATTTCTGTTGAAAACTTGTAAAATCCAGTAATGTCTTGATAATGTGCCTTGTCATTTGTCTGTTTTCTTCCTATGTCTTGGGTACTCAGTGGGCTTTTATAACTGAGAAAGGCAAATCCTTCTTTTTGGGAAGTTTTATTGAGTCATTTAATTGATTTTCTTTTGCTATTTTTTGTCTCTCTTTGTGAAATTTTTACTTGGATATTACCCTACTTTCTGGAAAATTTCCTCAGATTATCTTTGAAGGTTTTCTATTGAGTTTTTTCTTTGTACTGTTACATTTTTAATTTCTAAATTCTCTTTTATATTTTCTGGGTGTCCTTTTTTGTCAATAACAGTCTATTATCTCATCTTTTCAAATAGCATCTATTGTTGAGATTTTCCCTGAGAACTCTATTTAAAATTTAATCTCTGACCCTCACCTCATTGTTTTCTCTGGAGAAAATAAGCTTCATCATGGTCGATCTTTTTTCCTGTTTTTGTTTCCACAGTGATACTTTTACAGTACCTCAACTAGTGTCTGGTACACAGTAAGAGTTTAAGTACTTCTGGAATAAACTGAATTATCATTCTTATAATAATTCATTTTATGTAAGTACTGCATGCTAACAGATTGTGCCCCTGGAGCTTTGGTCATTGTCTTGGTTACTTTTTGCTCGTTGCCGAGACAAAATACCTGACGCCCAAAGTTAGGGAAGGAAAGGTTTATTCTTACAGTTTCTCGGGAGTTTCAGTCCATAAAGTGGGCTCCAAGGCAGCATGGGATGACGGGGCTACAGTTCATGGCGGCTGCAAGCTGCAAGCCACAATCTGCGCTGGCGAGAGAGAGGGCGGAAGCTGGGAAGCAAGAAAGAGGAAGACCCGCCTTCCCTTATACTGTATCTGAGCTCCACCTCTGGGTGGGTGTAGCAGTCATGTCATTAATCCTGGTGCTAGACAACAAACTGATCACAAGCATCAGACTCAGCCCCATCAAAAGTACATGAGGACTTGGGGGTACAAAGCATATTACCCGATACAGTCATAATATACATTTTAGAAGTTTTCTTCTAGTATAGGTCTAGTCTGTTTCTTTGCCCTCCCTATTTGATTTGATTTGATTTGATTTTTTTTGAGACAAGGTCTCACTATGTGGTTCATGCCAGCCTTGAACTCAGTATATAACTCAAATTGGCCTTGAGCTCTTGGTGATCCTCCTGCCTCAGCCTCCTGAGTGCTGGGGTTACAGGTATGTACTACCATTCCCAGCACCCCATTTTTATTGATATATGTAATTTAGGTTAGAATATTTTTGTCATATCTGGTGTTACTACTTAAATTTAGGAATGGGAGAGAAAAAAACCAATTAGAATATCTGAACAATCTTAGCCATTCTTTCTGGAGTGAGATGGAATCTCAGCATTGTTTTAATTTGCATTTCCCAAATGGCCATTGATGTTGAACATTTTTTCATATATTTATTTGCCATTTGTGTTTCTTTCTCTGAGAAGTGTATATTAATCTCAGATGCCCATTTTTGGATTGGGTCCTTGAATTTAGGGGCTTCATTTCTTTTAATTCGTTATATAGAAGTCCTTTGTCTGATGGACAATTGACTAAGATATTTTCCCAGTTAGTGGGTTTCCTTTTCACTCTGTTGGCGATTTCCTTTGACATGCAAAACTTTTTTAGTAAGATGAGATCTCAGTTGTTGATTCTGGGAAGTGTTTCCTGTGCAATTTCATTTTTGTTCATGAACTCTCTGCCTACTCCTATGTCATCAAGATTTTTACCCACTTTGTCTTCCAGCAAGTTTAGTGTCTCTGTTTTAATATTCAGATCTTTGATCCATTTTGACTTTATTTTAGTGCATGGTGATAAGCATGGATCTAGTTTTAGTTTACAGCATATAGAAAGCCAGTGTTTCCAGCACCATTTGTTAAAGAGGCTATCTTTCTTCCAATGTACATGTTTGGCCCCTTTGTGAAAGATGAGGTGGCTGAGTGTGTTTGTAGTTGTGGCTGTATCTTCTAATCTATTCCATTGATCTTCAGATCTGTACCATGCTGATTTTATCACAGTAGTTTTGTAGTATATTTTCAAGTCAGGGATTGTGATGCCTCCTGCCTTACCTTTGTTGCCCAGAATTGCCATTGCTATTCTGGGTTTCCAACAACAAATGCTGGAGGGGCTGTGGGGAAAAAGGAACTCTTCTCCACTGTTAGTGGGAGTGTAGACTGGTGCAACCACTGTGGAAATCAGTGTGGAGATTCCTCAAGAAGCTAGGATTAGAGATCCCATTTGACCCAGCTATCCCGCTTCTGGGCATTTTCCCAGAAGAATTGAAATCATCATACCACAATGATATTTGTGCACCCATGTTTATAGCAACCCACTTTGTAATAGCCAAATCTTGTAAACAACCCAAGTGCCCATCAATCAAGGAATGGATAAAAAAGGTGTGGTATTTTTCTTCAATGGAATGCTACTCAGCTATCAAGAAAGATTACATTGAGACTTTTTTAAGTAAATGGACGCGACTTGAGACCATACTCATAAGTGAGATAAATCAAACCGACATGTGTAAATACCGTATTGTCACCTCAGTATAAAAACTGAAACAGTATATATGATCCAAAATCTGCAGTAAATGCTGTATAAGGGTAAAAAACTGCTCAAAGAGCAAAAGTAATTTGGGAAAGGGTAAAGGAGGAAAGAAGGAAGGCAAAAGGAAAAAGACATAAATCTATATATATGTATATGTAAGATAACTAAAATTACTATACTGCTAAATGTATTAGTTATCAAAAAACATCGGTTAATACTCATATGATTAGATCAGTTTTACATGTCTATATCTGTTAATGTAAGCAACCATGTTTAAGGTAACGATACGCAATATTGCAACCATTGTCAAGTTCCTATCATCTTGTTTTGTAAACCTATAATGTTGCTGTTGTGGATTCATTGTTTTTGTATGTTTGTCTCTTTTGCTTTTTGTCTTTCTTGTATGTGTCTTTTTTTCTCTTAAATAAAAAAAAAAGAATATCTGAATGAGAGGATGGGGTTTGCCAAATGTGAACTTCATGGTAGAATGATTTGACTGGGCCATCTTTTTGGAGGTCTCTTGGTGTCAGTATCTTTAGCTGTCTCTTCTTGACTAGTTTGATTCCCTAGAGTATATTTGTCTTAGTTACTTTTCTCTTGTTGTTGAGACAGAATACCTGACATCCAAAGTTAAAGGGGGGAACGCTTATTTAGCTCACAGTTTGTAGAGGTTTCAGTCCATAATCAGCTGACTTGAAAGCAGGGTGGCACATGGCAGAGAGGCAACAGTTCATGATGGTGGAAGACAGCAAAAGCAACAGGAGTACAAGAAAAGCCTCTTTTTATTTATATTGTATCTAGTCTACTGAGATTAGGGTGGTGCCAATCCAATCAGTGGACTGATCCAGCAATTATGCACCCTTAATCCTAGCACCCTCAATCCCATCACAGTACTACGAAACAATCATACACTCTAGATTCAGCCACCTCCAGAAAAGCCCTAGAACTGCATGAGGCTTTGAGGGGGTGCATCTAGACACACACCTTAGCAATATTCTTGCAATCTTTGGATGAAATTGTCTGATAGGAGAAGGGAAGAGGGCTAGCGAAGTCTCAGTATCTAGAATGCATACATTTACTGAACACCTCTGTTTTCAGTGGGCCCTCCATGGCTTCACCTAGGCCTAGAAACAATACATCTAGCCTTTTACTGGAGTGGGAAACATGCCCTAACTCTACAGAATGTGGGTGGAAATCTTAGGATCCGACTTTTAAAAAGTATGTGGATGGAATGTAATCCTATAGCTCTTCTGATTGTGATCACTTACTATATTTGGAGTTATCAGGGAAATAAGAGTAAGGCATGACCACTACGGGGAGAGGGTCTATAGGAGCAAGATTCCAGAACTCCCCAAACAGTAGGAAGTATACCTAGAACCAGACCCTGGAGGATCTTGTCAAAATATGCCCTTCTCCTGAGGGGTAGGAAATAGGATCCACTATTAATTTCTTTGCTTTTTTTAAAGACAGGGTCTCACTATGTAGTTCAACCTGGCTTTGAACTCACTGTATAGCCCAGGCTGGCCTCAGACATGTAGTAGTCCTCCTGCCTCAGCCTCCTGAGTGCTAAGATTACAGGCATGCACCGCCACACCTGGCACATTTCTTTACTTTTTAAGTTAAAATGAAAAAAAATTTGGAAAAAGATCAAGTGGAACTCTAGAAAAGAAAAAAATTTAATTGAAACACAAAGACTGGATTAACAGGGCAATCAGTGTTAGAAAATGATGTGCAGAATACAGCACAGTTAGACAAAGAGCTCCTGAAGAAGTGAGAGAAAATGGTAGAAAGAAAATTCTCAAAGAAATACTGAGCACTGGTCAAAGTTAATGGGAATATCCCATTGTTCAGAAATTCCATGAAGAACCAGAAGATGAGGCAGTGCATGCAGACACAGGGAGAAGCTTGATATTTTCAGGTTACCAAAACCAAAGAAATACTCTTAAAAGCAACCAGAGAGAAGTTACTAAGAATAATGATTTGACTGACAGCAATAATAGAGGTGAAAGACAGTGAAATGCTGTCTTCAGTGTTCTGGGAGAAAATAGTGCTGTCAGTAACTGAATTTGCTGTCAAAAGCTCCTTAATTTGGAAAATTGTATGTAAGTATGCACTTAGGACAGAAGGTAAATCATGAAAGAAATTATAATGGAAATTAGGCAGTTTTGAAGCACTAAATGATAATATCATACATAAAAACTTATGAAATTTTAATAAATAGGTATGTAGAAGAAAACGTGTTATCCTAGATGCTTACATTGGAAAAGAAAATATTTTTAAAATGTGGCATTTATATAGAACAAAGTACTACTCTGCCATAAAGAAGGATAAACTTGAGTCATTTGTAAGAAAATGGATGTACCTTGAGACCATAGTGTTAAGTGAGATAACTCAGACATACAAGCTTAAATATTGCATGGTTTCTCTTGTATGAAAAAAGTCAATATATATAAAGTATAAAATAAAAGATAATAGGAAAAAATAGAGAAAAAAAGGTATTATAATTCAGTGTGGACAATGTATCTTAAAAGTGTACCTTGACTTAGTATACTTGTACATGTTTTATATGTTCTTTGGCCTATTAGCCTGGTTTTCAATCTGAATATAAGATAATTAACTTTGTAAGATCTTATAAGATTAATAAATGAATTTGATGCTGGAAAAATAAAAGTGGGGGTGGAGGGCAGTGGGAAAAATTGAAATGCGTTGGGTATGTGTACCAAGTCTGTATAGGGGATGTAATTATTATGTACTGCAAATATGTACTAATAAAAGTAAAAAAAGAAGCAAAAAATTAGAAGCTGAGCATGGTGGCACATACCTGTAATCCTAGCACTGTGGGAAGCTGAGGCAGGAAGATGGCAAGTTTGAGCTCAGTATAGGGTTAGGGTTAGCAAATTAGTGCCTGTCAAAAATGGTGGATGGCTGCTGGGCATGGTGGCACACGCCTGTAATCCCAGTACTCAGGAGACTGAGACAGGAGGATTGCCATGAATTTGAGGCCAACCTGAACTACGTAGTGAAACCCTGTCTCAAAAAACAAAACAAAACAAACAAAAAACCAAAAATGGTGGATGGAGCAGGGATGTAGCTCAGTGTGAAGGCTGTGGGTTCAAACTCCAGTACTGAAAAAAGAAAAAGAAAAAGAAAAATCTAGAAACAAATGAGCTAAGCAACCAGTTTAAAGTAGGAAAAGAATAATAATACAAACTCAAATAACATAGATGGAAAGAAATTGATAAATCAGAAAGTGAGCATATAATATGGAAGCTTTAAAAAGTTAAAAAGTTGATTTTTTGAAAAGAGTAATACAACTGATACATGTCAAGTGAGATTAATGAAGGAAAGCTAACATAATGACACAAACACCCTGAGTAATGGAAAAAGATGAATACACATGCAACCATATGATGATCATAATTGGATAGGAAAACTGTCATACCAGTAAATTTGAACGTTTAGACAAAATGAACAAGTATACATAGAAATACTATTAGAATTGATTTAAAAATTAGTCTGAATGGTCCTATAACAAAGAAATGGGATCATTTAAAAATATATTATTTAAAGAAAATTCCAGGTCAGGTGGCTTTATTGGCAAGTTTTTACCTATTTGAGAAAAATTTCAAATCTTTTTTGTTAGGCTTTTTTAAAAAACAGTCTCACTATGTAGTTTAAGTTGGGCTTGAACTATGTCGTCCAGGCTGGCTTTGAATTTATGGCAATCCTCCTGCCTCAGCCTCCCAAGTGCTGGCATTACAGGTGTGTACCACCATGCCTGGCTAAAATTTCCAATTTTATACAACCTATTTCAAAATGCAAATAAGGGGAATGTTTTCTAACTGAGTGAAGCGTAAGTGAAGACCATTTGAGAAAGGGAAACCATGATTGTCAGTGTTGCTCATGAATATAATTGCAAAAATTGTAAACAAAATACTAACTAAATGCAGCAGATATAAAATTTTTTACCAAGTTGAGACTATCACAAGTCTGCAAGGATGTTTTAATGTCAGAAAACCCATAATATAATTTACAACATGACCAAATTACAAGGAAAAATCATACCATCATCTCAATGGATAGAGTTGTAGCTTTCATTAAATTCTGTACCAAATTATTTTGAAAAACCTCAAAATAAGAAAAGATGGGAAATTTTATAATCTATAATAAACCTATAGTAAATATCATAGTTTATGGTAAACTAGTAAATGTTTCCCTTTGAAATCAAGTGAAGACAAACATATCCATTGTCACCATTTTAATTCAGCTTTATAATAGATGTTCTAGGTAGGTATATAAGAGTAGAAAAAAAGGTAAAGTTATTGAAGGGAAGAAACAAAGCTGTTGTTAATATTTATATTTTTGGCTCCCCCATCCTCTATGAATTTAATGAAGAAAATAACCAGTACCAGCTCATAAAAGATTTAGAATGAGCAATGGACACACACCCATGACACTATTTTGCTTAGTTGTAAGAAACTGAGACCAGATTGCATTTTAAATGGTCTCAATCTTTCACCTCGTTTTCCCTTCATATTTGGGGCAATTTCTAATGAACCCAATAAATGGTGTTTGTAGGTGATATAATTTTATCTATAAGTATATCCAGAAATATACCCACAATTTTTTTTTAAAAATTGAACATTTTTCTTTTTGAAAATCAAATGATAGTAAATAATAGCAAAGGAGGGGCATCATCAGACCTGAACCTAAGTCATCTAGGTCTTCTAGCAATTCTCAAGGTAGTGTGCAAAGATAGTCACAGAGCTCACCTTTATTTCATCTTTCCACTGTTTTTGTTCTCTGATGTTCTGGTGTTTTAAAGCCCTTTTGTATGTGTTTTGTCATAGTATATTGAAGGCTGTTGTTTTAATATGTTTTCCTATCTGTTTTTGTTTGTTTCAAATGAGTGAGTAAATTGAATCTACATTGCTTCATCTGGGCTGGAAGCAGAAGTCCACTTAATTACGTATCTCGTCATTTCTTGAGTAGTCTTCTTTTATTAATAAAGGGTTGTTTTAATATGTGCTTTACTCTGGTCCAATTGTTTGGCCTTTCCCTTAGAAGCATGCTCAGATCTTGTTTGTTCGTTTTTAAAGTAACTGATAGTTTAAGCTCAGTCTGTAAGGACCTATAGGGTAGGAGCCTAGCGATAGATAATTCCAGAAGCATTTCAGCACTCCCTTCTGCTGCATGCTTTGTTATTGATGGCTGTTGAACCTGTGGCGTTTCGACCCACTGATATATCTCATATTTGTTAATGAAAGACAGACTGAGAACAGTCATGGACAGGCCTATATGGTTGTGTTATATTCATGCACTGGCTTGGAGTGAATAGCTCTGTGGCATTACTCTGAGTTACATTTGTGGAAAGCACTAAATTCCATCTTTCAGCTTGTCTAATACAGGTAGGGAAGACCAATAGTGATTTGCAGAAACTTTCCTGTTCTCGGTACATTGTTATTATTTATTTTTTAAGGCGCAGAAAACTGTCCAGATGTTAGCACATATTATACAGATTTGTGAATAGACTGCAATAGACATAGTGTTTTTCTAAGGATTTTATAAAGAATATGGTTTAACTTGGCAGGGTGTAATCCAATTTCTTGTGTGTGATTATGAATTTTATCTATACTTCCATATCAGTTGTTTATTTTTGTTGTTTAATTATAATTCAGATATTCTTGGCTTACCTCAAATAGTCTCTGTATATCACAAAATAAAAAAAAAAGTTAGGTGCAGCTCTCCTTTCAAAAGATCCTTCAAATGTGGCCAGACTGTTTCAGAAACAGAAATTAGCTATCCCTGATAATAATGACCAGGGAGGAAAAAAAAAAAGGAAATTGAGATCTTTGACATAAAGAAATCATTTCAGTCGGTTGCTTTTGGCCTCCTCTGCTGCTGGCAGACGCATCTGCAGGACCACTCACGGGCCCGCGAGCTGCTGCCTTTGGGTTGGGCTCCTTCCTTCCCTTTTCCCGTGCACTGAGCTCATCTACAGTAATGCTGAGAGCCAGGAATAATGTGAGATAAGACAAAGAAGACTCTGAGTTTTGACTTACAGTATTTGAAACTAACTAATTAACATCAGAGTAACGAGGAGTTGACTGCCTTTCTCATGCTGAGTTCTACTCTTTTAATCCAAAGGTATCTTTTCCTTAGCATTTCACCCTGTCTTAATCATAGCAGCCTATATAAATATTTGGGGTTTGCGTAGGATGAAAATAAAACAGGGATTAGAAAGAACATGCACTTTTAAAAAATAAGCCTTCAGAAAGATTTTTAAAACTTAGATATGTTGAATGCAACTCCCATTGCTGTTCCTACTTGAGCACAGTTTTGGTTTTGTTTCATGTCCTTTCCTGGGGGGTAGTGCTTAACAACCTGTGTTTTTCTTTTCAGCTACTAAGTCAGGACTGTTGCCTCCACCACCTGCACTTCCTCCGAGACCTTGCCCATCACAGGTAGGAGACAGATCGGATTTTTGTCCACCGTTTGGTAGGCTAGTGGCGTTAAGGTTTGCAAGGGGTGATCGGCACAGATTTGGTCTGTCAGATTTTCAAGATAATAGCTGGGTGAAGAAAGCAGAGTGCAATTTAGTTTCTTCTCATCCAGTCAGCCTCCTAGCTTCATGTGGAAGAAAGGTTCCTCAGTAAGCTACCAAGCGAGCATGTAGTAGCAGATTCTTAACTACTGAGGGTTGCATGTGGGTTTTTCTTTTTGACAGTACTGGGGATTGAATCCGTAGTGTTCACACTGACCTATATCCTAGTCACCTCATCCCCAACTCTTTTTATTTTGAGATGGGCTGTTATGGCTATTGTCTAGATGTCTCCCTAAAGCCTCATGTGGTCATAGGTGGGGCTTTTTTAGAGGTGGCTGGAGCTAGTGTGTGTGTGATGCTGGAATTGATTCATGGCACAATGCTAGGATCAAGAGCACTAGGATTAAGGGTGTGAGTGCTACCTGCTGTAAGTAGTCTGGATAAGATACAAGGGAATAGAAAGAGTTGTGCTGTCCCTTGTTGCTTTGCTGCCTTCTGCCTGCCATGAACTGTCTCTGCAACACCACCCTGCCTTGGAGCCAGCCAGTTATGGACTGAAACTTCTACAGACTGTGAGTTAAACAAACCTTTCCTCCCTTAATTTTGGGTGTCAGGTGTTTTGTCTCAGCACTAAGGAAAGTAACTAAGACAGGATTTTGCTAATTACCCAGGCTGGGCTCAAACTTGGAATCCTTCTGCTTCAGCCTCTTGGAGTGCTGGGATTGCAAGTGTGTACCATTGTGCCCCATTGTGTTTGGTTTTCATACAGAGAGAGGAATAGCAAGGATGTCGGTCCAGTTGGGGTGGGGGACACGGTTATGTATAGTGCATGCAGTCTGGGTGACTATATTTTCACTAGCATTTTAGGAGCTGTGTTGGTTCCATATAAACTAAAAAATAAATGGTCATTAACATGGGGATAGTGCTGTGGTTTGAGCCCATGATGCTTTCTTTAGGGTGGTTGTTGATTTTTGAATGATGAGTTGAAACAGCAGGAGTGGGAGATTGTCACTAAAATCTGTTTCCCCTGTAAAGTAATTTTGCCTTATTTACATGTGCTACTATGTGAGAAGCAGCAAATGTGCAGAGTGTGGTATACAGTGCTAGAGAACTTTCCTTTCCTTAATTGCTGCTGAAGAAAATTTCTGTATTTAAAGACTCTAACTATTGTAGGAAATGTGGGGAATCTCTAAACAGTTGCAGTGTCTGCTTCATTGCTCTGGGTGGTTCAGAGCAATACCTTTCCATGTGGAGCATCTCAGGAGCGAGTCACTGAAGCCACTTTTAGTGTTTTCTTGTCCTTCTATCAGACAGTTGGATGGTCTTTAGCACCCACTCAACCATGAGATGCAGATACCATGAGGTGTGGCTTCCTGCTTTGGTTTGAAGGGTACCGAACAGCTCAGTTCTTCTTGACCTGCATATATGCAAGTGAGAACTCCTTTTCAAGAATTCAGCATAGCTTTAAGAGATATTGGTCATTTATTAAGCAATTATTGAGTCCCTTCTGTTTATCTAATGCCAGACCGTAGTTCCACCCTGAGCCTTTCGTTGTTTATAATTTTTGTTCATTCAAGATTATTAGTTATGTTAATTGTGCATCTGCAGTATACTGGGCACTCAGTGTATAATTTAATCTTCACAAAGCCTTACAAAGTAAGTACTAATATTATCCTTTTCTTACAGAGAAGGAAATTGGAACCCACAAGGGTTAAACACATCACCAAGGTGGCATAGCTAGTAAATAGTAGGACCAAGCTTCTTAACTACAGTCTTTAGGCTTCTCTCCCCATCACTGGAATCTAAGTGTCAGTATCTACAGCAATAGAGAAGACCCACTACATTTGTAATTGAGATATTAACCTTGTGAAAGGACCTAGATCAGTAGTGGCAAACCTATGGAATATGTATTATTTGTTTTTATTTTAAGACAAAAGGTGTTAATCTATGAGTTATTTTTTTTTCTAAACCAAAACCTCAGTATTCAGGTTTAATTGCAGTGTCGGCACTTTGTGATAGATAAGTAGGTTTCAGGTTGCAGTTTGGGCACTCATCTCTAAAAGGTTTGCCATTCCTGACCTGGATGGACCTGGGTGCATTGAAGACCCTGCTTTGTAATGATAGCAAACTTGGCCTTCCTCATGACAAAATCAACAGGCATTGCGGGAGCTTATCTGCTAGCTGCTAGTTTCAAGCTTTGGCTTGAGAGCCACCTGGATGAATGCGCGGAAGACCTGTCCCAAAGGGCGTTTGTAACCAACCTCCTTATCTTTCTTTCCCCTGTTGCACAAATAACAATAGGTACTTCCTAGTCTGAAATGTGCAACTGTTATCAGTGGTCCTCATCTGTGCCGCTTGAGGTGGGCTTCCTGCTTGCTTTGGGGCTTAGTGACTCAGGATCTGACAGGGAGACTAGGAATTCTCAAGTCACTGCTAATGAGTCTGCTTCTTTGTCTACCAGATTTCCTAAGCAGAGTGTAAGCCCTGAGCCCGGCACTCAGCCCAAGCCTCTAGCTCAGCTGCCTAACTATGGAGAATACAGGAACAGGTGTGTAAGAAATGTAGGCAGAAAATTGCTAGGCCCTTTTCTTCCTCTTATTTTTCCCTTTTGTCCTCTTTAACTGGGGCATGTACATGTAGTAAACGTGATTATATTTAGTCTCTGAACCATGGAAAATTCTTAATATCGACTCTAGGAGAAACATGCTAGCCATCTGTATGGGATACCATAATCTTTCCCAAACTTCTTGTGATGAAACAGTTTCTGGGAGATGTTAATAGGGTCCTGGGGTTAGACAAACTTGTGGGCTCCTGGCCTTTGCCTTCTCTGAGAGATTAATAGTTCGTGTGAACCCTGTAAAAGCTTCCTTACTACAAAACAAAAGGAAACCTGGTCAGTAATATTAAACCTGGCAATTCATGTTTTTATTTATAAAATACCTACTAATATCCAGAGGGCTTATTGCCTTGGAAGCACTATTAGTATACCAGCCTAAAGGTATTGCTAAGAATATTCTAAATCAGTCTTATCTGTCACTTCATTTCTATATTGTATGATTAGAGTTAAATTTTATGTTATACCAATGGTTTCTCTGGAAAAGTTGAAAATGAAAGTTCACTGTACATTAGCTTGAGATTTCAAATTGTCCCATTTCTTTCCTTGCTTTTATGTTCCTTATTCTCTCATGAGGTTACCTCTACCATCTCACAGAAAATTTGATTGCAGAGCACTTCAACTCATTTTTCTTTTGCTCTGTTTTAAAAAATGTTCCTTGCTGTATATGGACCATCACCCAAACTTTGGAATATACATGTGTCTGTGTCTACAGAGACATCTTTAATGGTTCTTAGATTGCAGTGCCATCACCAGGAGCCCTAGGGAAAAACCACAAAGTCTGGGGCAATTAAAGTCGTTATACTTCTTAGTAGATCTGGAGGAGATTAAAATCGAGTTTATGGATTATTTTTGGATCTACATTTTTCATGTAATTTAACTTGATAAATGGAAAAGACTAGGTTGTAATAAACAAGAAAATGTTCCCTACAAAGAAATATTATTTTTAAAAACTATGTGGCCAGTCAATAGTGATATGTTTTCAAGTTCTAAGTACCCTATGTGAGATAAATGAGCTTGTACATTCACATATGTATCTACATATAACAAAATATGTATAATTTTATCAAGTGAGAGAGATGAGGTATAGGTTTTCAGCATAAAATGCTTTTTAGCTGGCTATACTAAGCACCACTGTGATATGAACATCTGGATTAGGTTATATGAATGGGGCCCCAAAGTTAGGAAAAGGAATAAATTTTAAAAACCAGATCTTTTGTTTTTCATATTGTAGGTAAGTTTAAGAAGGACCAAGTGAATATATAAAAAAATCAAATGGTTCAGATTCCATATTTTCCTGTGGAAAGACTAGAAACCAGGTCATGGTCTTTTGACTCAAGTCAGAAGAGACAATTTTTAAAAAATGCCTGATTCATTACATAAAAAAACCAGAAAGCAATTAGAGTAAACTATTTCAGATAGAGCAGTGGTAAAGTGAGAATTAAACTAACTCACTGTGTGCGTATAAATTGAGTAAAATGCCATCTGCAGAGTTTGTGCTTGGCTTTTAGGTCAGTTCTCTGGCAAGGGACTCTTTGGTACCCATAGCTAACTTCCTTTGATAGCATTGATCTCATACCAAATTTCTATAGCAGTTGTGACAGAGCCATAGCTTTAGTGTAATTATATTTAATAAAGAAAATAATTTGGTCATACAAAGTATTTTAAGTTTTATATTAGTACTACCATTGATGAATTGGGGCTTCCTCTAAACTCATATGCTCAAAATCTTCCTATTTGTAACACTAGCTGCTCACCTTATAATAGCATGTACCTCTTGCTAGCAATGTTATGAGCACTAAAGTACCACAAGAGGGTGAAAGCGCTGTGGAAGAAGCATCTTATCTTACCTTTAAGTTTAGTGGGACCAAGGAAGTTCATGAAATGGGTGAGATGCCCAACAAAATGAGACAAGAGAACCTTTCTTTTTACATGGGTGAGAGATAGAAAGCTTCACTGTAGAGTATAAACCAAATGCAAGGAAACAGACATGCAAAAGGTCCTGGTATGTTTGAGAAACTACTGGAGATTTGGAAAGCCAGATTTCGGGGGAGGAGAGCTTGAGTGTTCTGGAGGTGGCATGGAGGAACAAACTGTCTCTTCATCTCTACACCCAGTGGTGCCAGAACTGTGGGAGAGAAGTAGTCCCCCAAGGGAGTCCTCTCTGGAGTGCCACCTAGTTGCAACTAGTTAGCCTAGTTGTTCTTACCCTTGGCTGCACAGTGCAATCATGAGAGAGCTTTAAACCTGGAGAAGGCCAGAAATTTGGAGATGAGTTTGTGAGGCCTGCCCATTGGGGATTTTAAACATTTGCCTAGGCGATTCTAAAGTGCAGCCAGAGTTGAGAAGCACTGAATTAAAGCAGGAGGAAAGACAGAAAAGAAATTGAGAGTATCAGGGATTTCATTGATGCCATGCCCTGAATTCTTCCAGGGCCTAGTGGAAGTAGACAGGTGAGAAGCAGGAGGTCAGCTTATGGATGTACTTGGATCCTGTGGAGACAAGAATCCAGATCATGAGGAATTGTGTGATGACTGATATGAATGGGGAGAAAGGGCCTGATAGGAAGCTCCTCGGGGAAGGACTAGTCATGGTGCACCTCAGGACTCTTATGAGAGACTAGCCATGAACACAGATGGCCCAGAAAGGTGATGTTGTAGTCAGGGTTTGCAAGGTAAACAATTTAATACAGGACACATAATTTATAAGATTATTTTATAATAGTCACCCAAAGAGTCAAACATAAAAGAGTGCAGGAGATCTGTCCACACACTAAAGACCCCAAAGAATCCAACTGACTGCCTGGATCCCACAGTAATGTCCTGCATGAGTTCACCTGCAGACCTAAAGCCCATGACAATTTCCTCAAGTCCAGCTGGAAGCCTAGAGCCCACAACAATGTCTCATGCAAGTCTGCTTCATGGATCTGTGCTGGGAAGGCTCAAAGGTCAGTGGTGGAAGCTAGAAAGTCTGTGCCAGCGGGATGAAGGATCTGTGCCGGCAGGTTGAGGGATCTGCACTGGAGATAGGAAGCTGTGCTCGAAGTAATGACCAGAGCTCCCCCGAAAAGAACTGCAGCCATCTTCAGAAACAGCGAGGTCCCAAGCTCATCCAATGATAAGAACAGCTGAGTTCATGTGAGGAAAGCCAGCCCTACAAACTTCTACAGGAGAATCAATAGCACGCCATCTTCCCCTCCAGTTCTCTTTATACTGTTGGCAACAATCCTCAGGTAGCCATCCACACCCAGCACCACACTGATTCAGTTCAGCTGGGTGTTACAGATTGCCCACTAGTCTACCTCAAGTGGTCTACTTAGCTCATCTTTTATCTGACTTTGCCATCTGGCTAGTATCAGGGCCTGAAGGCTATACTAAGTTTAGTTGGAATATGCTGGCATGGTGCTCTTTTTCAAAGCCAAATTTCTTAGGCACAACTTTTTATAAAATAGTGCCTTTGTTTTATTTGGAAAGAAAGACTTGGCTTACTTAAATTCGAATAGCAGTTGGTAGACCCTGAAAGTCTTCTGAAATATTTGATGCCCAATTTTTTTAAATAGCCTCTCCTTTTAATTAATATCCTATCATTTTTAGTATTCTTTCCATAGTTAATATACAGTTGATGATACAAAATAGTAAATTCTTCTAGGAGAAAATTAAGAGTTTTGCAGTATGCTCTCTCTTGTTTTGGAAAATTCCTAGTGATTATGTAGGTCTCTTAAAGAGTTATCTGATTCTTTTTTAAAATATAACTTTGAGTGAAGTATATAATACATACTGAATTCATTTTTAACACATGCTAAATCTATTTCTCAGAGAATAAAATCAAGTTATTATCTCCTTGGCAACTGTTAAATATCTGTAAGTAAACAAGAAACATTCTTTAATATAAACAATATAGAATTGTCACCACTGAAATTTCATGGCATTTTTTTCTTTATAAAGTTAAAACTTGGCACATATCAAATATTATGAGATCTTTTACCATAATGTATTCAGATGACCTCAAGTAATGTAAAGGAGGCATTGAATTACGTTGCCTGTGTATATAAAGCATTTCTATGAGCTTGCAAAAGCAATACAATATCCTAACTTTTACTCATCAAAATACAAATTTAATATGTATCAAGAAGTATTTTTTCTATTTGTACATCTACTAGAAATGCAGAAATTGTTTTGAAATGAATTTACAAATGTATATTGCTGAAGATGCCACTTTCATTTTCTTGCAAAATACTACTGTTTTGTCCTATGGAGTATGCTGTAGATTAGCTGAAAATTGCAGTATGTTAATGAGTATTTCAGTGATTAAGAAGATATAAACCAAGAATTTATCTTCATCTAGGGTGACAAAAAATATACTGAAAGCTAGAAAACATTCTGCTAAATATATTAATATGAATATGTCTATCTGTGGTCTTATTGTTAGCTTTACTACTGTGTAGCTCTATGATCTTGTGGGCATTGAGTAAATGAGACCCATGAACCTATTGCTCTTTCTGCCAAATAAGATTCCACCAAATGAATCCTGCTGGTGCTAAGGCCCCTGATTCACTGTTGTACACCTCTGTTCAAGCAAAGTCTTATCGTAAATACAGAGGAAGCATCATAAAACACAATTAGGGGGACAGGATAGCTTAGATCAGTTTTCCCTGATCACCCCTGCCAAGTTCAGTTGAAACCCTGGACTTGACATAACAGAAAGAGGACTACTGTTAACTGTTACTGTTCGAAGTACACTGCTAAGTAATTGGGAGAAGTTCAGTTATTTTGGTGAGGAAATTATGTTATTTTTCTTTTAAAAGCATTCTCTTACATACCTCTTAAGAGTTGAGGAAAAGGAAAAAATGTCCTCTAGTATAATGACTGGAATTTAAAAAAAAATCATTCAGTGTTTTGCTAGAATAAAATGACCTTTGGGAGCTACTTTCTAATTTTTTAAAAATTTTATGAAAAATGAACTTCATAAATAATAAGAGAATAAGCCGGGCGTGGTGGCACATGCCTTTAATCCCAGCACTCAGGAGGCTGACGTAAGAGGAGCGTTGTGAGTTCGAGGCCGGCTTGGCTACAACGTGAGCCCAAGGCTGGTTTGAGCTACATAGTGCGACCCTGCCTCAAAAACTAGGGCTGGGAGTTTGGCTCAGTGGCTTAAGTGCCTGTCTGGCAGGCACGAGGCTGTGAGTTCGACCCCTGGTGCTGAAAAAAAAAAGAGAATAGCAATAGTTACTACACTGTGTATTGTTGTCTTCTAAGTAGTTACTCAGCATACAAGGCATAAACCAAGAAGATTCTTATAAAAAAAAAAGAAAGAAACAAACAGTAATACAGATCTTTCTTTTAGAGACCATGCTCTCAAAAACTGGAATAAGAATGGGTGTGGTGGTGTATACCTCTTGTTCCAGCTGCTTAGGAGGCTGAGGAAGAAGGATTCCAAATTCAAAGCCAGACTTGTCAGTTTAGCAAGACCTTGCCTGAAAATAAAGTTTAGAAAAAGGACTGGGCATGTTGATCAGTGATAAAGCCAAGTGTGAGGCCCTGAACTGAATTCAAAGTACTGGAAAAAATTAGGATAAAACATTAACATTGTATAATGACATAGTTGAGATGACTAGCAGTTGTGAGGTTCAAATAAACAATTTGCTGTCATCTAATAGTTGTTTCATCCATGTTCTCTGGATAGTAACCTCTTACTGGTTTCACTCTTAAATGGTGGTTTTACTGTGTACAGAATTCTAGACCGAAGGTTATTTTCCCTTAGCATTTTTGATACATAATTTCTGTCTTTTCTGAAATTTATTGCTGCTGCTGCTGCTGCTGTTGAGGAGTATACTGTCAATCCATTTTTGGTTCTTTTGAAGCAACTATATCTTTAGGGTGGCTTTTAAAATTGTATTTTTGATGTTCTGTTTCAATGTCACTGTGCTGTGTCTTGGCATAGATTTAAATATATTTATTCCAGGTGACACTTGATGTACATTTTCAATCTAGAAAATTGTATGTTTAATTTTAGAACATTCTTAGTCATAGTCCTGTGAAGTTTTTATCTCTACTTAATTCATCTACTTCTTGAACTCCAAATTGACTATATTTTTCTGTATCAACACATCTTTTATTTATAGTAATGACTTTTTTATCTTTTTATGTTGTGATCATTCTGGGGTAGCCTAGGGTTAAATCTTCATCTTCTGAGTTAATAATTCTCTCTATAAGTGTGTATAGTCTACAAGTTTTCTATTTCATTTTAAAACTGTTACCACTATTTTTCGATTCTAGGTTTTATAATCCATTCTTTTTTATCAACCTGTTCTTGTTTCACTTTTCCCTATTTTTGTTTTATGTATTCCTTAGCTTTGAGAATTCTAAATATACTTATATATTTTAAAATTATTTTTGACTTTTTCTATTTTCATTTTTATTGGGAGTCAATTTACCTTTTATTTTTTTGGCAGTTCTTAGTGTTACGTTTTATCTCCTATGCTTTTTTTCGAAGTTTGTTTTGCAGGCTTATTTTAAAATGGAGCTTCCATTTCATTTTCAGTTCTTTGAGCTCTTCCTTTTCCAGTAGTTCAGTGGCTGTCTCTACCAGCTGCACTCCACAGCCCCAACACCCATAAATTTCATTCTAGAGCCAATTCTTTTACTTGAGGTACAGTACTTCCATCTTGTATGGATGTCAGAATTCTCACAGATGACATGAGATGTTGGCTAAGCCTAGGACCACAGTGTGATGTTACACATGTACTTCTTGACTTACAATGGAGTTATAACCTAATATAAACCCATTGTAAATTGAAAATAGTGTAAGTTAAAAATACATCTAATATACCCAACCTGCTAAACATTGTAGCTTAGCCCAGCCCACCTTAAATGTGTTCAGAATATTTATAATAGCCTACAGTTGGGAAAAATTATCTAACACAAAACCTATTTTATATTGAAGTGCTTAATATCTCATGTAATTTATTGAATGCTATACTGAAAATGAAAAACAGAATAGTTATATGGGGTATGCCTTTACATCCTCATACAGTTGAAGAATCATAAATTGAACTATTGTAAGTCAGAAACTGTCTGTATATGCTTCCTATTCTTTTCCTAAGTTGACAGCCCTGAGTACTTTCACAGGCTGCATCTTGGTTTTTTAGTTTTAAAGGTAGCACCTTAGTTCAGCCTCAGGAATGATCTTGGTACCAATTCTGTGTCATATAGGGCATATTAATTCCTGTTATTTTGCTATATAGGAGCTCTCAGCTACCTCTATCTGCTTCTAAATTCTTGGCCTAGGCTACTGGTCAGGAATCTTACCTTGCCTCTGAGTGTATCAAAGTCTTTTTAATTTTAATGCTTTCTATCTAGCTGGGCGTGGTGGCGCATGCCTTTAATCGCAGCACTTGGAAGGCTGAGGTAGGAGGAGTGTTGTGAGTTCGAGGCCGGCTTGGGCTACAACGTGAGCACAAGGACAGCCTGAGCTACATAGTGTGACCCTGTCTCAACAAAGGCTGGGAGTTTGGCTCAGTGGCTTAAGCGCCTGCTTGGCAGGCACAAGGTTGTGAGTTCGATCCCTGGTGCCACGCACACAAAATTTTTAATGCTTTCACATCAATCACTGCATGTCATTTTATAGAAGAGAATGGTGAGATTCAGAGGTTAAAAGTAAGCTATTTGGAGTCTTAACAGTAGTAAGTGACAAAACTTGCTCTTGTACACAAGGAGACCTAGAAAAGGCTTCTAGGGAAGTGCTAGAAATTAAATGACGAATGTTTACAGAGAGAGAAAAACACCACATGTCGTAAAAATTAGCTGTAGATCTGTTAAGCAAAAATTAATGAGAATTTCTACTCTCTGTGCTCAATTTTCTAAATGTGAACTCTTTCCTACATTAATCTAAAATGCTTATTTTTAAAGTGCTTTCCCCAATGCAGATTTAAATTCATCTTGTCCAAAACAGTCTTTGATTTAGGTCTGAGGTATAAATTTTTTGTAGTGAAGGTCAAGGGTAGCCCTTATCTCGTCTTTGCAAAGGGAACAAAAAGAAAACTTTTGCAAAATAAAGTTATTTTATGCATTTCAATATTGATTTTAAAGATACACAAACTAAAGACTTTTTGTGATTTTTTTCACTTATTTTACTCATTTATGAAACAGATTGCTTATGTACCAGATTCTCTTTTAAGTGCTTTACAGATATTGTTATTCAGTCCTCATAATGGTCATGTGCTGTAGGCTCCACTGCTATGCTCACTTTGCAGATAAGTAAACTAAGGCTCAGAGAATTTCAGAAACTTTGTCAAGTTCAAGTAAGAGCTAAGGTTATTATTCTAACCCTGCTGTCTAACCTGAGTATCAGCTCCTACTACATGATGCTATGCTGTAAATCTGTGTCTCAGAATTGTTTTTTTAACAACCAAACTGACACATTATCTTTATGAGGAATACATTTTATTTTATGAATCCTTTTAATAAATTAGCTTTACCTTACTACTAGTGACTTATTTTCTTTCTTAGGTTTTCCCTCATTGTATTATGTTCATGATATTGCAGAGTTGTATGAAGTTTGCTGGCATCATTCCTCTAATAAGTCCTTCAGGTATTAATGGAATGTACTTACTATAGGCCCATACTTTACTAAGAAACCTGGGCACTCAAAGACTATGTTATGATCCTCATCCTGTAACTCCTGTGTGTTTCCTCACCTTCTGAAGGCAGTCATGCTTACAGCTGTCCATTCTGGGGTCTGTCATGGTATAGTACTTACATATAATTGCATCATTTTCCATGTGTCTCATTTAACCCCATTTGTCATGCTTTATTGGTAAGGGTTGTAGGTAATAACTGGCTACTGTGATTCTCCTAAGTAACGAGACAATTCACTTTTTTTTATTTAAGAGAAAAAAGACACAGAAAAGAAAGACAAAAAGCAAAAGAGACAAACAAGGAACAACAAATCCAACAAAATAATATTATAGGTTTACAAAGCAAGATGATAGAAACTTGACAATGGTTACAATATTGCATATCCTTACCTTCAACACGGTTGTTTACATTAACAGATATAGACATGTAAAATTGATCTAATCATATGACTATCAGCTGTTCTTTCTCAGTAACTAATACATTCAGCTGTGTAGTCATTTTAGCTATCTTACATATACATATATACAGATTTATGTCTTTTTCCTTTTCCCTCTTCTTTCCTCCTTTTCCCTTTCAAAATCACCTTTGTGCTTTGAGCAGTTTCTTACCCTTGCACAGTATTTCTTGTAGATTTTGGATCGTGTATACTTTTTCAGTTTCTTACACTAGGGAGACAACACTGTATTTACACATGTGGGTTTGATTTATCTTACTTATGAGTATGGTCTCAAGTGGTGTCCGTTTACTTATAAAAGTCTCAATGCAATCTTTCTTGATAGCTGAATAGTACTCCATTGTATAAAAATACCACATCTTTTTTATCCATTCCTTGATTGATGGGCACTTGGGTTTTTTCCAAGATCTGGCTATTAAAAATTGTGTTGCTATAAACATGGGTGCATAAATATCACTGTGATATGTTTTCAATTCTTCGGGAAAATGCCCAGAAACGGAATAACTGGGTCAAATGGGATCTCTAATCCTAACTTCTTGAGGAATCTCCACACTGATTTCCACAGTGGTTACACCGGTCTACACTCCCACCGATAGTGGAGAAGAGTTCCTTTTTCCCCACAGCCCCTCCAGCATTTGTTGTTGGTTGATTTTTTAATCTTGGCCATTCTTTCTGGAGTGAGATGGAATCTCAGTGTTGTTTTAATTTGCATTTCCCGAATGACCATTGATGTTGAACATTTTTTCATATATTTATTTGCCATTTGTATTTCTTCCTCTGAGAAAGGTGTATTCATCTCAGATGCCCATTTTTGGATTGGGTCCTTGAATTTTAGGGGCCTAATATTTTTAATTCTTTATATGTTTTAGATAGAAGTCCTTTGTCTGATGGACAGTTGGCTAAGATATTTTCCCAGTTTGTGGGTTTTCTTTTCACTCTGTTGGAGATTTCCTTTGACATGCAAAAAATTTTAATAAGACGAGATCCCAGTTGTAGATTCTGTTTCCTGTGCAGTTTGATTTTTGTTCATGAACTCTCTGCCTACTCCTATGTCGTCAAGATTTTTACCTACTTTGTCTTCCAGCAAATTTAGTGTCACTGTTTTAATATTCAGATCTTTTATCCGTTTTGACTTTATTTTAGTGCACGGTGATAAACATGGATCTGGTTGTAATTTATGACATATAGAAAGCCAGTTTTTCCAGCACCATTTGTTAAAGAGGCTTTCTTCCAATGTACATGTTTGGCCCCTTTGTGAAAGATGAGGTGGCTGAGTGTGTTTGTAGTTGTGGCTGTATCTTCTGATCTATTCCATTGATCTTCAGGTCTGTTTTGATTCCAGTACCATACTTTTATCACAGTAGCTTTGTAGTATAGTTTCAAGTCAGGGATTGTGATGCCTCCTGCCCTACCTTTGTTGCCCAGAATTGCCTTTGCTACTCTAGGTCTCTTCTAGTTCCAGATGAATTTTAGGAATGATTTCTCTAGCTCTGTGAGGTATGCAAGTGGTATTTTGATTGGGATTGCATTAAATCTGTGTAACAATTTTGGGAGAATGGCCATTTTCACAATGTTTGTTCTTCCTATCCATGAACAGGGAATATCTTTGCATTTTTTGAAATCTTCTTTGATTTCCTTTTTCAGAGTAATGTAATTTTCACTGTATAGATCTTTAACTTCCTTTGTTAGATTGATTCGTAAGTATTTCGTTTTTTTGGATGCTATAGTGAGGAGTATGGTTTCCCTTATTTCTATCTCAATGAGTTTGTTGCTTGTGTACAGGAATGTTATTGATTTTTGAGTGTTGACCTTGTATCCAGCAACATTACTGAATTTGGTTATTACATCTAGAAGTCTTTTAATGGATTTTTCGGGGTCTTCTATGTAGAGTATCATATCATCTGCAAATAATGATAATTTAACTTCTTCCTTTCCTATCCTTATTCCCTTTATTTCTTTCTCTTGTCTAATTGTTCTGGCTAATGTTTCCAGAACTATATTGAATAGGAGTGGTGATAATGGACATCTTTGTCTTTTCCTGATTTTAGGTTGAAAGTTTTCAGTTTTTCTCCATTTAGTAAGATGTTGGCTGTGACAATTCACTTTCTTCCCAGAGGTCATTTATGATTGATTTCTAGGTCCCTGGTCAATGGAATCCTCTCCTCTGTCCCCTCAGACACCACACAGTAACAGAAAGCATTTGGGAGGAGTGTGTAAGTGGATAAGGATGAACTGGTACGCGTATATGCAATGATGTTATTTGAAAGAACAGTGGAGGGCAACACGGTTTAGGTTCAGGGAGGAAGCCTGACAGAAGAGTTAAGAGTATGGGCCTTGGGTTTGAATCCTATCTGCTGCTTTCTGGCTTTGTGACTTTAGGGAAGGTACTTAGTCTCTTGGTGCACCAAATTTTATCATCTGTAAAATGGGGATAGTGGTAGGACCTATTTTCATAGGGTTGTGATGATTAAATGAATGAAGTGCTATAGAGCATTTAGGATAATGCCTGGCAAGTAGCCAACCCTCAGCAATAGTTGGTTGTTATAATATTATCACTACAGGCCCAGTGAAACAAAGGCAAGTTATAGTTGGAATACACAGAAGACTCCACACGGCTAGAAATTAGTGGGTAGAAGGCCAGAATGCATATTGGACTGGTTTACTGGCCTTCTTGGTAACAGAAGCATTAGTGAGCTTTCCCATCACTGAGACATATTACCCAACACTCACAATTTAAAGGAGGATAGGTTTAACTTAGCTCATGGTTTCAGGAGCTGCTACACATGATCAGCTGGCTTTAAGGCAGAAACATCATGGTGGAAGTGTGTCACAGAGCAAAGCCACTCAGTTAATGGTATCCAAGAAACAGAGCTGGGGAACAATGCCAAGAGGAATGGGCAAGGGGACCATGTGTAGTACCCAAGACTACAGCTCCATGACCCACCCAGACACACCCAGGAGCATACTCTTCTAATCTTTTACGTGTTTCTTAATCCATTGAAGTTGATATATCTGAATTAATGGTCACAATTCCACCCCTTGTCAACTTCACACCTAAATACATCTCCTTCAACAATGCTTAATTTCCAAATAAAGACAATATCAAGTTCATAATTCCACCTAACATAGTACAACTATCTTGTATACAACCAGAAATAGAATAATCCCTTCTCTAAAGTCTCAAGAGTTCCAACATTTTTCAAAGGTACAAGTCCAAGTCTCTTCGGAGATTCAAATCACATGCATCTGTGAACCTCCATGAAAGTCCAAAACAAACTACATGATCTCAAGGCACAATGGTAGAGGGTAAATATTCCCATTCCAAAAGGGAATACTAGGAGAAGAGAAAAGAATCAGATCAAAGCAAGACCAAAACCCAGCAGGGTAAACATTAAGTCTTATAATGCCATATGTGGCATCAGAGCATAGGGTATGAGATATGAACTCCAGAGGGCTTAGGCAGCCCCACTCTATTGGCCTTGCGAGTTGCATGCAGCTCGTACAGCCTTTCTCTTGAGCTGGTTCTACTCTCAGCCTGTGGCTTTCCTCAGACATTCCATGTTTCTTCAATCTCTGATCTCCTGAGGTCATCACTCTTCCTTTGGCTTCATTCCCATGGCTTCACATACTTTCCTCTTAGGGGCTCTTTGCTTGGCCTCCCTAACCTTCATTTGAAATCTGGGCAAAAGACTTCCTGACTCCACTACTCTTGTATTTTGCATGCCAGTAAAATCAGTTACATGGATGATACCAAGGTTGACTGCCAGCTTTTGCAGTAACCAGAGCCTCTTGGACCATGACTATGGCAGCTTCTGAGAGCCTAGATGGCTGAGCATAGTGAAATGAATTCTAGGGAACTATTCCATAGGAGACATTCTTGAGCAGGGTGCTCAGGGGCTCTCTTCTCAAATGAAAGGTTTACACTTTTGCACTGTGGAGCTGGTGATGAATGAGGTCTTGATGCTTACTGTGATGCACTCAAGTCCTCTTTCTTGTCCTCATACAAAATACTTGGTTTCTTTTTAATTGTGCTAATCTCTTTAGCAGTTATACCTCCTTTCCCCCCAAATTTACAAATGGTTTCTTCTGGGCCAAATCTAAGGTTTTAAAAGTTTTGTGCTTTGCCTTTTGCACTTAATTCTCACTATAAATCTGGCTAAAAGTAACCAGCAGTACCTATGCCACAGCCTAAATATTGGGCTGTCCTGAAATTTCCTCCATCAGATTAGCCTGCTACTGTTAGTCTCAGTCTCCTGCAAAGTCTCAGGACATGGGCAAAATGTAGACAACTGTTCTGCTAAAGTGTAACATACTACATGTCTTATAGTCCAGCTACCATTGGATTCCTTGTTCCCACCTGGAACCTACTAAACCTGGCTTTTAAATCTCCACATATCAGTATTCTGGTCTTCTGAGCTATGATCAGAACCTATCCGACTCTGCATATTGTACTCTAAGGCTCTCTTCATACCTTTCCATACTCTTCCCACAAACCAGTTCCAAAGTCTTCTAAACCACATGGTCAGGAATAGTCATGTCAATGACCCTACTTCTCTATCACCAATTTTCTGTACTAGTCACCTTTCCCATTACTGAGACACAGTACCTGACACCCACAATTTATGGAGGAGAGGTTTAACTTAGCTCATGGTCCCAGGAGATTCAGTATATGGTCACCTGGCTCCAAGGCAGAAATATGGTGGAAGTGTGTAGTAGTACAGATTAAGCAGAGCAGCGCAACAGTGCCTGAGGGAATTGGTGAGGAACCAATATAGTACCCAAGACCCTGCCTCCATGACCCACCCAGACACATCCACGAGTTGTCAGATCAGGATTAAGAGCCATAGTAGCCTACAGGTCCAGTCCATATCATTGCCTGGTTCTGCAAATAATAGAAAAGAGAAGAATTGTTAGGCAAGAGTTGTACGTTGGCCATCTTTCTCTCATGGGGAGCATAAGTCTCAAGATAATGCTTCCATAGATCAAAATAATGGAAATGAGAGGAAGAATCAATGGGAAGAAATGTATGCTCTCCTTATCAGCCTTGCAACCCAGTCTTTTAACTCAAAGATTGTAATGCCTGTGTCTATAATTTTTGGTTTTTCCTTGAAGATGTTTGTCTGACTAAAATGCACTGTCTTTCAGACTTTACTATCAAAATTGGGAGCAAATATTCTTTATACAACCGACAGCCTCGGAGGCTTGCTTTGGGTAGGCCTTTCCACCTTGTGTTTCAAGCATAATTAAAAGAAACCATTCTTAGTCTCACCACACAAATATACCTTAAGGGAGAAGAGTAAAGAAATAAGGCTGCCTATAAAAAGTACAGTAAAAGAAATTTCTCCCCAACTCCCTCCTAATATCCTGCCTCTGCCCAGCATATTTTGTAGGGATCACCTACTGGTAAATTCCCTCTCGAGGGGATATAGGAGAAGCTTCATTTTGTAACCTTTGATGCTGTTGGTCTTGTAAATACTCCCATCATGCTGTTTACAATGGAGTTGGGGAGAGATGTGCACCATTAGCTCATTAGTACCAGCATGCTCTGTATAGTAGGCAGCTTTATTTGTTTCTGAACCCTTTTGTCAGGGTTCTGTATGCCAGGCATCAGAAGTTTTTTTCTTGTTCTTTTTCTTATACTGGTCTCTTTTACTTTTTTGTATTTTATCAATGATTTTAGTTTAGGGCATCATTTTAACCTTGTTCTAGAATGCATTGTTAGAAATGGGGCCGTAGTTTTGGAGTTGCTAGAAGTGAAATTCCTGAGGGAGGTTCCAACCAGAAGACAACTAGCCTGCCTTCCTGGTGAGTGGCCTGCGACCAGCACGGACTCCAGGAAGAGAATCATTCGTGCCTCCTGTATGCCTACCGGCGCGTGGACTGAGAATCAAGGACACCCCCCACCCCCTACCCCACCCCCCGGCCCAGCAACCTGCTGGTTCGGAGGATCGGCTAAGTTAATAACAACTAAGGTACATAAAGCAACTAAATGCTTGTATTGTTTGGTTGATTTTTCAGTCCTGGGACCAGCAGTCTGAGCATCTCTTGGGAAGATGACTGTACGCAATATAGCAAATATGGGGGATTTCCTTCTATCTTATCTTTAAGGCCCAATATTGTTCTCATTGTTTTGCTTTATTCTGATTAATTTTTTTGCTTTATTTCATATTCTGTTTTGATTGGTTTTATTCTGTTTTGTTTTTGGTTTGATTTTACTATACCTGATGGAATGATCAACAATTGTGAAGATAACAAGACATACTATAGTAGCTATTGTTTTCCTAGCATCTTGCTTTGAAATTCTGTACCAATTCTACTACTTTGTTTTGATTGACTTTGTTCTGTTCTGTTTTGTTGGATTTTAATATCTTTAAAATTTAAAAAAGTGAAATTTCTTTGATTTACATTTAATTTGTGCCACTAGGTGGCACTTTAAGGACATTATGGGAAATTAGCTCTACTGGATTTATTTTTTTTTATCTTTTTATTGACGTATAATAAACATGTAAAAAAGTGCACATTGAATGTGCAACTCAGTTAATTTCCACAAACTGAACATACAGATGTAATCTGCACCCAAATAAAGAAGCACAATATAATTCATACTCTAGAAGCTCCCTTTTATTATTTTTTTATAAGTATTTCCTATTCTTAGGATTAGCCCTTATCTAAGTTCTAACAGTGTAGATTCATTTTATTTGTTTCTGCTTGGTATAAATGAACAATGCAGTATGTACTTGTGTCTGGCTGCTGTTGCTTCAGTGATGTTTGTGTGATTCATCCATATTGTTGTATGCAGATCATTGCTGTATAGTATTCCATGGTGTGTGCAAATATATCATTGCTTCCTACTATTAGTCATGGTGGGGTAGTTGCTTAGATTTTGGCAGAGATGAGTAGTGCTTCTGTGAACATTCATGTACAAACTGTAGAGTGAATGCATGTTTTAGTTTCTTTTTGGGTATATTTTAGAGTAGAATTTCTTGGTTTGAAGGGTAGGCTTAGGATCAGCTTTGGTAGAGACTGACAACCAGTTTTACAAAGTGTTTGTACTGATACACTCAAAAATTAGTGATTTTGTTTCAGTTCCACATCCTCCTCATTGCTAAATTTTATTTTATGCCTGGTTCCTAACTCTTACATAATTTTTATAGCTCCCTCTCCAGTGAGCTATTCCTAATTGAATTTTTAAAAGTCACATTCCTCTGATGAACATAGCTTATTCATGAAAGACTGTGGCAACCCCAAAGGGCATATTTATCATGGTCTAAGTGTGGACTATCAGTAATTAGAAAGGATGTTTTTCTCATACTCTGTCACTAATACCAAGCGATGGAACAAAAAGGAACTTCAAAAGATGAGTGTGATAAAATATTCAGGATCTTGAATCCTTTTGAAATTTTTATGTTCTTTTGTTACTCTTGCTAGGCCTATAAATAGCAGTGGTGGGGATCAGGAGAGAGGATTTATAAATTCCTTGTCATGAGATGTCTTTGAATCATGACGGTGATGGATGCCTCTTTGGTTGTGCAAGAGGTTTACATAGGTCATCTTTCTTAAACCTTATCCATGGGGAACATAAGTCTCAAGAGGATTCTACTGTTGGTTACCTTATCTGGTAGTACCATGTTGGTGACTCTGCAAGATGGTGTTATAACATGGCTTTAGGTATGTGATGTACAGAGTGTGGCTCAGACTTGGCTCAGATCTCTGTAGATAGAAATTGGAAATAGAAGAACAAACTCCTGGTCATAGTGGAAACATTTTTTATACCAAAATAAACCATCTATAGCCCTGCAGTTGTAACAGCAAATCTGTTTCCCTGATGTTGTCCATAATCCAGTGGATTTCAGGAATCCCTGTGAGTTTGTACCATGGGACTGCTGAATCCAGGGACTAGTTCCCATTATAATTATGATTATCCACTCCCCTTAAAGTTATCCTTGAGCTCCTCTGTCCTTGAGCTTCCTGAGTGTCTCCAGTGTTGAATTAGACTACCATGGTTGAGGGCACCAGAGGCATTCAGTGCAAACTGCTTGAGATGTCTGTGCTGTTTTGTGGCATATAATCTAGGTTTGAACCAGCATTTTCTCAGTCTAGGTTTCCATCTGTTTGGTAAGGGGAAAAATGCCCCTTGCATTGAATTGGCTGCTATTTGCAATAGCAGAAACTATGTCTGGGAAACCTATTATATTTTTTTATCATAATTACAATAGTAGCTGCTATTATCAAATAGTTATTAAGTAATTACATTTAGCACTTTAGATAGATATATTCATATATTTTGTTTAATCTTCACAGTGCTCTGAGTTAGGTGGATTATCCCTGTTTTATAGATGAAGACATTATGACTTAGAGAGGTCAAGTATGAGACTATCTTATGTTGAGCAAGGGTAAAGCCTGGATTTTGTTTTAGAGCTTTACTCTTAACTGCTGTGCTCTGTGGCTCCAGTTACCGTGAGATGAGTTGTCGACCTCTTATTTAATGAAACACACAACACTACTGAATGCATTGTTGGCTCATTCCACATGTTGATTAGAGGATCTACTACTTGCTGGCATTTGGTTTAGGTACTGGGAAAATGGCAGCAAAGCAAGACACAGACCCCACCTTTCTGATGCTTTCAGTTCAGTTCCATTTCTCTCTTTCAAAGGTGACTTGGGTCATGAATTTTGGTAAATATTCTTGCAGAGAATTCAGTCTTTTGGGCTTAAGACTGGTTGTAGAACAATGGGGTTTGCTGTAGTCAGTGTGATGCTGAATGTTGGTGCATTTTCATTGCCTATGTTTGATCTCATAACTCTCTGGTGTGGTCCTGCCTAGCAGAGATGGGGTTCAGGAGAAAATTAGGCACCAGATGACATTAAAAATACTGATTGGATGATGAGGAGCCCCATGAGGCTGAAGCAAGATTGTCTGCTCAACTCCTTAGAATTCAGCCACTGCCTTTGTGATCCTAGTCTTGAGATCCACCTGCATTCTTTGGTGCTAAAAGAAACTCAAGTTTCTTTTTCTGTTAATAACACAAATATCACGAAAGTTAAAAAGACACCAATTATCCACACCTTGAAGTTCTAAAATTAAACAATTTGACTTTTGTGTTAAAAATTTGACTTTTAAACAAGATCTTATTGTTGAGGATTTTGTGTAGCTACAAATATTTATTTATGGAACTTGTGGCATACACCTCATTCCTTCCATGATCAATGAGTTGAGTAAACAAGAATCCTAGCTAGTTATTACAAGAGCACCTGTGGCCTTATCCAGACGAGGACCTTTGAGACTTGGTTTTCTAATCTCTTAAATGAACAATTTGGGTGATCAGTGGTCTCCAGTTGATCTGGGATAGCTATGTAAAAATCACCTAGAGAGCTTGTTAAAATGTAAGTTTCTAATGCTGCACTCCTACGTGATTCAGATGAGGGAAGTCCAGGGTAGTATCTAGAAGTGTGTAATTTATTTTTTAAAATACCCAGATATATGCCAGCTATGTTTGGGAACCACTAGGCTAGAAAACCTACTCTGGAATGAACAATTAATTTAGGGAGAAATTTCTTTATGTTTGAAGATTGAGGGAATATTTATGTATTTATGTACCTGTAGCAAGCTCTATATGGATGAGCTAACCCAGTTACGATGCAGAGGTAAAGTCCCCATGATGACTGTAATCATTAGGTACTGCAAACATGTACTTATAAAAATTTAAGAATCAAATGAGGGAGTATGTTTAGCTGACTGAAGGATTGTGTTGTGTGCTGTAGGCCTTGGAGACACACTGAAGGGCTTTGAGGAAAAGTTTTGATGAGATGGTATTTTACCGGTTTAATTTCTCAGTGGTGTGCTGGGTTGATCAAACAGGGAAAGAAACTGAAAGCTGGAGAAAGACTGCCAAAATTTTGGCAGTGGCCCACGAAGGAGGTGTGATGAGCACCTGGACTCAGATGGGGGCACTAGGACCTTGGTAGAGCTAGCCTCCCTCAGTGGAAGTGGAATTTAAGACACGATATTTTAAGCTAAATTTAAAAATCTGTAATTTATCATTATTATGGTCATTTGCCTTAACTGTTACCATGAATGATTTATATTATGTTTTTGTCCTGAAAGTTTTAAAGGAGTCCATTAAATAAATTCATGCAGAGAAGTAGTTGGGAGCAAAAACAAGAGCTGATATGCCAGGGAGAGGAAGCAAGGAAGCAACCACACCTCTACCCTGCCTCTATATTCTTGGCCAGAGCAGGAGGGGGAAGGGAATGTGGCAGGGGCCCCTGGAGTTGGATCTCTCAGCCACTCTGGGGACTGCTCCTCTTCAAGGACTAGGTGTGGACCATGGCATAAGGTGTTCAAGTCAAATGGAATATTCTTCCTGTAGTCTTCTAAAATCCAGTCCATAGACATTGTTTCCCAAAGTGTATTCCACAGAATATTACTTCTTTGGGTGTTAAAAGGAATTATATGAGAATAAGAAATTGAAGCCAAATAAGTCTGAGAACTGATGTGTTAAGGAAAGGCATGTAGCTGTCTTTATTCCACAGAATTTCAGAGCATGGAATATGCTTTGTGCTCAATGAGTATCCAAGAGGGGAGACTAGGCAGTATTTCCTAAACTTTCCTGTGGATTCTTTTTGTCTCTATGCCAGGGGCTGGCAAATAATAGCCCACAGGCCAAATATGTCTTACCACTTGCTTTGGTAAATAGGTTCTTAGAACACAGGTATACCCATTCACTGTGTTGTCTGTAGCTACTTGAGCACAACAGCTGAGTTTCACAGTTGCAACCAAGATTGCATGATCTATGAAGCCTAAAATATTTACTGTCTGTTCCTTTACAGAAAAAGTTGACAATTTTTGCCCTAGACATTTCATAGAGCTCGTGCTCCCCAGTACCCACATTTGGGAGATACTACCATAAAAAAATAAGTGCTAATATTGCTTTATGACAAATCTGCTTAATTTTATTCAGTTTTTGTACAGCCATAATTCTTTCCTTTTGCTTTAAATTATTTTTATGTCAACCGTGTACTAATCAAGGTCAAAACCTGAGTCCTATGTACTCTTGCTCTTTTCTTTCAATTATCACATTCTTTCAATTACCAAAGGATGTATCCATTTTGCAGTCTAAATAGCTCACAAATCTGCTTGTTCCTATTTCTACCAGTCTGTCTTAAATGACCATCAGCCCTTGTCTTATTTCCGTTTTCAGTGTTCTAATTGGATTTCCTCCCACCCTGTATGGATTGCTTCCAGTTCTTTATACACAGTGGAGCCAAAAAAGAAAATCTGAAATACAAAGCAGATCACATCATCTCTCTAAACTAAAGACCACCAGTTGCCCCTATGGTCCTCAGAATAAGTTCCAAATCCTCACCATAGATATGTATCAGTCAGAGTCTGGTCAGGTTAGCAGAAACTACTAAAGTATTTCACAGTGGAATAGATTAACTCAGGGAATTACTTAAAAAGAGGACTATACTAGGCTTCTACCTGCTGCAGTGTAGAAAGCAGTATGGAAGGGAATGGTGCTGAGTGCCTACAGACGATGCACGTCTGTAAGACCACGTACAATCTGCCCTGCTGCCTTCCTCCAGTTCTAGCACTCTTCCCTTTCTTCTCCCCACATCTCAAACTTACTCTACCTGTCTAGATCCCAGATTCTAGATGTATTAGAGTATCTTTAAAAAACACAGAAATGGGGAACTGCTAACATTTATTAATTCTCTGGATGAGGTATTTGGGGGTGGCATGGCTGGGTGGTTGTGGCTCAGGGTCTCTCATGAGGATGCTGTCAAGATACCATCCAGGATGCAGTCACCTGAAGGCAAAGCTAGGACTTGGAGGGTCCACTGCTGAGATGGCTGTTGGCAGAAGGCCTCACTGCCTTGCTACACAGACCCCTTGTTAGGATTGCTTGGGTGTTCTCACAGCACAACAGCTGGCTTCCCCCAAACAGGTGATTTGGCAGACCGACCAGAGGCAGAAGCAGAAAGACCATGGAAAAGCACAGTACAGTATTTTTAGTCTCCTCTTCTCGGAGCATGTTACAGAGTCTCAGGTCCTAGAAGCAGAGCCTGAGATGAGAATTGAAAGTGATTTGTTGAGGGAGTCTGTATTGGGTGATACTGTGTACCCCCAAGTCTTATATACTTTTGACGGGTCGGAGTCTGACGCTTGCTTGTGATCAGTTTGTTGTCTAGCACCAGGATTGGTGATGCGAGTGCTGCACCCGCCCAGGGGTAGAGCTAACATACAGTGTAAGGGAAGGTGGGTCCTTCTCTTGTTCTTCCACTCTTTCTTGCCAGTGCACCTTGCTGTTTTGGTGGCCGCCATGAATGGTGGCCATGCTACGCTGCCTTGGAGCCAACTGAGTATGGACTGAAACTCCAGAGAAACTGTAAGAAATAAACCTTTCCTTCCCTAATTTTGGGCGTCACGTATTCTGTCTCAGCAACGAATGAAAAGTAACTAAGACAGAATTTGGTACCAGAGGAGTGGGGTCGTTGCTGTGACTATTCCTGATCATGTGGTTCAAGAGCCTTTGGAAATGGCTTGTGGGAAGAGTTTGGAAAGGTTTGGAGATGTTGCCTATGTGCATAGAGCTGGAACAGCTTAGGTTGTTCCATATGGGAGATTCTGGTCAGAGCCCAGGAGACCAGAAAGTTTATAAAAAGCCTGCGGGTAAAGACTAGGCTTGGGAGATTTCTGCTGGGAAGAAGGACTGCATTGGTTGTTGAACTCCACACAATGTGTGTTATGGCTTGGCAGAAAGTTTGTCTGCATTCTGCCCGTGCCCAGAGACTTTGCTTGAGACTGAGATTAAGGGCGATAGACTGATTAGTTTGGCGAAAAAAATTTCCAGGCAACCTAATGTTGAAATGGTGGTCTGGCTGTTGTTGGAGGCATTTAGTCAGATTTATGTTGTGAATAAAGAGCAAGGAGCCTGGCATGGAGATTTAAAACGTGAGTTTGGCCAGGAAGCTGTGAACTGTAAAGATCGAGTTGAGACCTTGATTGCTCAGAAGGAACAAAGGAATAAAAGAGATGGCCCGAGGGTGTCCCAGCAAGCAGCGGGCCTCCACCCTTTGCAGCCTCAGGCCTTCAAAAGTAAAAGAGTTTGCTTGGAGGAAAAAGCCGCAGAGTGCCATGTCCTGGAATGGTGACAAAGGCCACAGGAGGTTTCAAAAGGGTTGCAGCCGTGCCATGTTCCAGAATGGTGGCAGGCCCACCAGATTCCAGAATGGTGGCAGCATAGAGAAGCTCTTCCTCACAATCAGGTTCAGAGAGCTCAGCAGTCCAGGCAGTTGACCCCTACAGCCAAGAGAGAGGATGACTGGCTACTGCTCCAGCTTGTAGCGGTCCTTGGTGGCATCCACGTGGCGCTGGTTTTAAGTACAAGAAAAGGCTAAGGCAGCTTCCACCTCGCCTGCAGAGAGCAATGTGTAAAGATGTAAGGGTGAAGCCAAGGAACATGGATTGTCCGAGGAAAGCTATGGAAGTTAAGACCCCTGAAAGTGCTGTGGGGGTGGAATCACTCAAGCCTTTTGAAGCTTGCAACCAGGTGGCTTCAGATGCTGAGCAGAGAACTCCAAGACTTAATATTTACTCTGCTGGATTTTGGACTTGCTTTGGTTCCAATCCTTTGCATTCCCCTGTTTGTAACTTTTGGAATGGTAATGTTTATCTTGAGCCTTTGCATTTTGGAAGTGCTTAACTTGTTTTCATTTGTACAGGAGGTTATAGTTAAAAGTTTGCCATAGATCTCAGAGGAAATTTGGGACTTGGACTTTTCAGCAATGCTGAAACTGTTAGGACTATGGCAACTCTTGGAGATGGACTAAATGTCTTTTGTATTAAGGATGTACATGAGTCCTTGGGGGTCTAGGGGTGGAATGTATTGGTTGATACTGTATACCCCCAAGTCCTCATATACTTTTGATGCGGCGGAGTCTGATGCTTGCTTGTGATCAGTTTGTTGTCTAGTGCTGGGATTGGTGATGTGAGTGCTGCACCTGCCTGGAGGTAGAGCTGACATACGGTGTAAGGGAAGGTGGGTCCTTCTCTTGTTCTTCCACTCTCTCTTGCCAGTGTGCCTTGCTGTTTTGGTGGCCGCCATGAATGGCAGCCATGCTACAGTGCCTTGGAACCAACTGAGTATGGACTGAAACTCCCGAGAAACTGTAAGAAACAAACCTTTCCTTCCCTAATTTTGGGCGTCAGGTATTCTGTCTCAGCAATGAGTGAAAAGTAACTAAGACAGAGTCTGTTTCCGGAACATGCCCAAAAGGAGGAGAGTGAAACAAAGATGGGAAGGGGAATAGCAAAGCAGTGGTGGGGTCTCGGCAAAGCCTAACCTTGACCTAATCACTTGAGAAAGATTCTGGTACATACATTGTATCACAGGATTATCCCTCTTAGAGGCAAGGAAGTGACTTTTTATGTTTTACAGATCAGTCATTGTCTGTGGGCTCTTGGGGTCAGGGTTGGATGGCGGGCTCCCATCAGTGGAAGATGATTCTTTAGAGAAGAGAGCAGCTATGAGTCTGTAGTAGCCAACACTTGCACAGCTGGAGAATGGATGTGCCAGCCAGGTAAAGGTAATCTGAGTGGGGACACCACACATCCATGATAGCTGGCTTCCTCCTGCTTATGTCCCATTTACCATGGTCCCCAACACTTCAGAAATACAGAGTAAACCCTTCTGTAACTGAAGAAATGAGTGAACAAAAAATGCTTAGCCGCTCTGGGTCTGTGCCCATTCCTAGGAAGCCAGTTGAACAGGGTCTATATTTCTCATCAACAATGGGAATGGACCAAGCCATAATGCAACCACTGTGGAAATCAGTATGGCAATTCCTAAAAGTTAGAATTAGAGGTCCCATTTGACCCAGCTATTCCCCTTCTGGGTATATTCCCAGAAAAATTAAAAGCATCATACTACAACAATATAAGTTCACCCAGGTTTATAGCAGCACAATTTGTATTAGCTAAATCTTGGAAGCTACCTAAGTGCCTATCTATCAAGAAATGGATAAAAAAGGTGTGGTATTTTTATACAATGAGATACTACTCAGCCATAAAGAATGATAAACTTGAGACTTTTATAGGTAAATGGATGCAACTTGAGGCCATAATTATAAGTGAAATAAATCAGACTCAGATGTAAACATTGTATTGTCTCCTTGGTTTGAGAAATTGAAAGTGTAAATAAGGTCTAGAATGTACAATGTGAAATGGGAAGTAGTTGTTTAAAAGGAAGAAGCAACTTGAAGGGGAAAAATGGAAAATAAAGGAAGGGAAAAGGGATAAAAATGCAAGTTAGCTATTAGTATCTCTTAGTTCATTGAAAAAGAAAGTTTGTGCTGATATCTGTCGAAGAATTTTTATGCTCAGTATCTTGTGTGCTGAGTCACTACTTTGAAGATGACAATATGCAATGTATTAACTATTGTTATTCTATTATTTTGTTATGAAATTCTGTTCTACCTTTTTTTCAATAAAATTTAAAAAAACTAATTTTCCACATCTTGAGGAGCAGCATCTTTTATGACTATATGACCTGTCCAGGCCCTTTCATTGCAAAATTAGAATGGAAATGCATTTATCATTTATAGTAGGGGAGCATTAACTTTATATACATTAACAGAAATACATATGGAACCTTAGCTTGATTTTTAGTGAGCTTTTCACTAAAAGTGAAATTTCCTGGCTTGTCATATCCTTGCTGGGTATGTGTTGTGAAACCTGGAGTCATGAAAGCAGTAGTAGTTGTACTCCAAAAGTCAGAAGAAATAACAAAGAAAACCCCTGGTTTCTTCTGCTTTGCAGCTACTAAACAGAATCTGTACACCATTTTCATGAAGGAAGCGAGATAGCTTATTGTAGAGAGGGACTTTTGTATGTCTAAGTCTCATCTTTAGTACCACGACACTTGTCTTTTCTTCCCTGTTTCTTTTCCTGGGATAATTTTTGGCTCTGACAAGACTCTGCCTTATTCTGGCATCTTCCTTATTCCTGTGTCTCAGCTCCTTCTGGAAAGTTGCTCCTCCAAATGCTCAGTAGGCAGGCCCCTTTAGTGTCAGTGAGGGAGCAGTGGGAAGTGTGAGGAGGTCTTGGATTTCTTATAAGGAGACTAATGGTTAGATCCAGCCTGACCTGACACCATGCAGTTGTCTGTTGCTAATCACAGCTCAAATATCCAGACCCTTGCATACAATTTCAGGAAGGTGGATTTGTAAATGGAAAAAAAAATTCTGATGTATGTTACCACTGTTTCTGCATCCTTCTCAATCCCACCTGGTTGTTGCTTATATTTTTAGAGATGTTTAAGGGAAAAGTTAGCAGTTCTAGTCTAGCTCTTTTGCTGTGCCCATCATTCTCATTTATCTTGAAAAGAGGGTCAATTTATCATCTCCCTTAGTGTTTCCATGAGGAGACTTCACTCATCGAAAGGCAAGTGCCTGGGTCTGCCACTCCTCTCTCTGTCTGCCTGATAGGACATGTTGCTGCACACCTGTGGTCCTTGCAAGGGACGCATGCATAGACTTGGGGTCAGAGCATATACCTTCCAGGTAATAGGTGTGTAGGTGAAGGGCAAGAAGGGGCCTCAGGTCCAAGTTGCAATCCTTAGCATGGTTCACCAGAAGTTCTGCATTTGGGCGATTATTGAGCCCTCATTTGGTTATTATGACTGACATTTGACTGGCGGATCTTGGAGTATGACTCCATTCTCAGAACTCCCCAGCAAGGTGAGGTGAGTGCTGCATTCTCCAGACTTCTGGCAATGAGTAGTTAGTAGAGAGCTTCTCTTGGATGTTTCTCTGTTTCTTAGTATGCCTAAGAGCAAGCTCCCTTTACTCCTGCTTGTTTGTGCTTCCTGTCTTGGGGATTGGCCTCAAATATTCTGTGGTATCCCAGGCTGAAATGGCTGGGTGTCAGAGCAGTTAAGTCCATTGTAAGTGTACTTTGGAACACCCACTCTCACGACCCTATGTGTTGCCTCTGTAGTTGGCTGTCCCTGGTTGTCATGTAGGCCTCAGCCAAGATAATACCTTCTCTCCAGTCCTTGCTGCCCCACAAGGCCAGGGGTTTCAGTGATCCCCACACCCCTGCCCCACCATAGGCCTGAGGCACGATTGCCTAGCTATCCTTCAGCCCCTCCCACTCGACTACAAGCTGCTTGTAAGCAGGATTTGTGCCTTGTTCATCCTTGAATACCAGCACAGAGCTTGCCTGCAGCATGTGTTCCATAAATATGCCCCGCGTGAGTAGCAGTCAGGCCTACGAGTGCCCAAGGCTGTAGAACCCCTTATTTATTTGCATTTTTTTTTTTTTTTTTTTTTTTTGCGGCACCGGGGATTGAACTCACAACCTCGCGACTGCCAGGGCAGGCACTTAAGGCACTGAGCCAAACTCCCAGCCCTGAACCCCTTATTTATAAACTTAGCTTTGGAACTGGAGGCCTGGGTTCCGATCCTGCTGTTTATGTGATCTTGAGTTAGTTCTTCAACTTCCTGGTCTTCAATTTATTCATCAATAAGATGAGGATAGTCATTCCTTCCTAAGGCTGTGATGATGAAATGCAGTAATCCGTGCAAAGCACTTTAAGCAATGTATAGCAGGTAGTAAGTGTTCAATGTATATGTATTGTAGTATCTAATAATTGTTACAATGACTGTAGTAGCCCAGTTCTCCTTAAAGGAAGTGAGAAGGATATAAAAGTACTTGGAACTAGAAACCAAGGCTGTTGAGTACCTGCACAGTGAATTTAGAAGAGGTAGAGAGTTGTCTGGGACAAAACATAGGGGCAATAGGATTACCCTGGCAAAGAATGAACAGGGAGAGAAAAGAGGACAGGGAAACTGAAGATAGAACCTTGATAAATGCTACATTTGAGGGATGAGAGAAGTTAAAACAGGAAAGAGAGCATGATTACAAATGGGTGATTGCAGCTTCTCAGATGCCAGGACAAGAGCGTGGTAGGGTAATCAAGGGTGCCATGCTGGCAGATGCAGTGTGTGGAGAGGAACTGCTACATGAGAGGGTGTTAGTGTCCTAGGAAGCAGCCCTTTCAGTAGAGTCAGAGGAAAAAGCCACACTCTACAAGAAAGGCCCAGCTTAGGGACACAGTACAACAAGGCACTTAGTGGTGTCAGTGTTTCTGTCGTGTGGATTAGTCTGTGTGTAAATGGAGGACTGATGTCAATAAAATGCAGAAGTCAGTTCGTTCATTTGTGAATTTTTCCCCCAGTATATTAACATTTTGTATCACTGGCTAATAGCAGCTGAAAGCAAAGTACTCAAACACAGCTCAGGGAGATAGTGAACCACATGTCACCCTGTGTTCTTCCACTTGGCTGTTGGCCTATTTTGTCTTAAAGTGCATTCCTTGCCAATCTTTGTGCATTTAGTTACTGACTCCCTACCATTCAGCACCTCAACCTTTGTGACTACTTCTTCCACTATATGCCTCCTTTTTTCCCATAGGTGAAGAACTGTATTTACCAGAGCATTTCTTTATTATGAATTTAACATGAAAAGAATTAGTGTTTTTTTTCTCTTGAAGACGTAGGCACAGGGAAGGGCTTTCTAAACAGAACCTCAATTCCACGAGAAATAGCATCAAGAAGCAATGAATGAAATTATATCAAATTAAAAATCTTCTGCATAGTAAAGGAAATAATCAGTAGAGTGAAGAAACAACCTGTAGAATGAGAAAAAGTTTTTGCTAGCTTCTCCTCAGATAGAGGACTAATATGTAGAATTTACCAAGAACTAAAAAGAATCAGACTCCCAAAATAAAAGAACCAATCAAAAAATGGGCAACTGAAATGAACCAGTACATCTCAGAAAAAGTACAAATGGCTAATAAATACATGAAAAAAATGCTCAACATCTCTGGTCATCAAAGAAATGTAAATTAGAACAACATTGAGATTCCATCTTACTCCAGAAAGAGTGACCATCATCAAAAACAAATGCTGGAGAGGCTATAGGGAAAAAAGGCATCCTTCTATATTGTTGTTGGGAATATAAACTGGCATAACCACTATGGAAATCAGTATGGGTATTCCAAAAACTAAAAGGAGAAATTCCATTCAGCACAGGTATTCCCTTTCTCAGTGACTTCCCCAAAGACTTAGGGACATCATACCGCAGTGATATATGCATTCCTGTGATTACACAGCACGACTCATAATAATTAAATCTTGAAAGTGTCGTATATATCCATTAACAGATGAATGGATAAAAATGTGACATTTATATACAATGGAATATTACTCTGTCATAAAGGATCAATTTGAGTCATCTGTAGAAAAATGGATGCACCTTGAGACCATAATGTTAAGTGAAATAAATCAGACACACTACCTTAAATATTATATAACTTCTCTTATACAACCAAAAGTGTGAATAATGTAAAAAACAAAATAGATAATAGGAAAGGTAAATAATAGGAAACATAAATAGATTGTCTTTCACAAAAGGGAATGGAGTTGAGGGTGGGAGGGAAGGGTGAAGAGATGAGAAAAGAATTAAGGTGTGTTATGTACATGTACCCACTTCTCATGATGAATGTATTTATTATGTACTGCTAACATGTACTAATAAAAATTTTTAAGACAGGAAACAGGAACTGGGAGATCCTTTGCAAATGAGAAGGGGATTTAGAGATGGAAGGAGGGGAAGGGGAATAAAAAGAATTAAGATGTGTTAAGTACATGTACTATACCTACTCCTTGTGATGAGTGTAAACACTATGTACTGCAAACATACTAATAAAAATAAATATAAAAACAAAATAAAAATTACATTTTTATGATGATCACTTTCTTAGTGCTCCAATTAAAATCAAGAATTCTTTCCCAACCACCTTTTCCCAATAGACTTTGGTAGTTTTAGAGTTTGATTTTATAAAGTGTTAGTTTTTCGAGCAGAATGTATGCCCAGTTATAGAAGAAATTCCCATGATTCCCTTTCCCAAGATTGAATACTGGAAAGAGAGGTAGCAGGAAATAGCAGGGCCTAGGGAAGGTTTTCCCCCAAGGATCAGCAGATTTAATCAAGCTTGGTCACAACTTGTCTAAATCAGTTTTCCCTAAGTGACCTTTTCCTAAACACTCTTTGTTACGTATTTAGGTGGTTGTATTTTTGTGTTAATATCATCTCTCTGATCTCTTGTGACAGTCTGAACAAGTGTCCGAGGCCGAATTGCCCCCACAGCTGAACAGAGCCCCTTCCCAGGCTGCAGAAAGTAGTCCAGCCAAGAAGGTAAGACCAGTGTGAGGATGCTGTTATAACGGCGTTATGAGCCCCTACCCTGGGCTTCTTGTCTCCATTAGCAGACCTATCATTTTCAGTCTCCATGTCCTGAAATGAATGTGAGTGATCTCCATTTCCTATGTGTGTGTTCTCTGTGAAGATCAGGATCTTGCAGTTCCTGGACCTGACCTTTGATGCCACAGACAGTTCATGTGCCTCTCTTCAACCCCCAACTAAACATGGTGGTCTTGTTTTTTTTGAGATCAAAAGAGCCACAAGGAGGGACAGATGCTGTTAGTTAAACTCCGTATACCTGCTAAGCATTTATGAACACCCTTTGGAGGTGGGGCAGCCTCTTGCTTGTCTTTGTACTGTGATTTCCTCTTGTATCCTGGTGTTCTTACTTCTTCCTGGCCCTGCTGTTAACTCCCCTGGCATTTGCTCAGCTAGTGTCACTCACCCCGTTTAACTTCTCATCCTCTTCTTGTCCTTCCCTGTTCTCTCCCAGGCCCTTTCCCCAAAATGATGGTAAGTCTTAAGCTCAGGAACACAAGTGGGGCAGGTCCTCCAAGGAAGGCCGCTATCTCCTTCCTGAACACACTGTGGCTCTTTTCCTTGTCTTCATGTGCGAACGAGGAGTAGAACAATGTCAAGCATATGACTAAGATTCACAGACTTCAAAACCTCAAACATAATCCCAAATCCCCAAAATAGAAGTCAATTTTGTCCTCAGCTAGAAAAGACCCATGATGTCAGATACCCAGAGTCAGTGTGAGTTTAAATGACAAGAAGTAATAGATTGCTTTAAAGGGGAGGAGAGTGGGACAAGGGAGGGAGAGAGGAAGGAAGGAAGCGAGGGAGGAAGGGAAGGAAGGAAGAAAAGGAAGCCAGGTATAGTAGCACAAACCCGTAATGCCAGCACTTTGGAGGCAGAGGCAGGATCAAAAGTTCTTCAAGCTCAGCCTGGGCAACTTAATGACATAATGTATTAGTCAGGGTTGTACCAGAGAAACAGATATAACACAAAATATACAAATGTATGTGAAATTACAAGACTGGCTTACAATACTCAGCCAGAGTTCGATGGGGAAGCATACAGAGGGTGTCTGCATGCTGGAGGCTGAAGGATTCAGTACAAGGTCTGTAGTTCCTTGCAATGTCCCATACAAGTCTGCACCAGCAGGCCAATGGGTCTGTGATGGAAGGCTGAAGATTCTATGCCAGAAGTCTGAAGGCTCCAAGGCAGAAGCCAGAGAGTCTGCACTGGAAGCCAGGAGACGACGTCCCAGCTGAAGGTGAAGACTGGAGCTCCCCTGAAGAAGAGAACCTCATCCATCCTTCCTCATTCCTTTTATACCATCCAGGCGATGAGCCACCCTACAGTGGGTCTTTTATACCCTAGGGTGTAGAATTACTAAGCCAGTTTAGTTAAGCTTCTAAATGTCTCAAGTTGATACAAACAATCAACCACTACACATGGTAAGACCCTGTCTCAAACAATAAATTTGAAAAGGGGCTGGGAATGTACCTAAGTGTGAAGGCCCTGGGTTCAGTCCACACTATTGTCAGAAAAAGCAATGAAGACTGGGATCTGATGGGAGGAAGGAAGACAGGAAAACCAGAGTCCAATGGCTGCCTCCCTCTAGTTCTTGCCAAGCCAGAAATCAGCCACATACCCTTGGGTGTGGAGTGTGAATAGCGCAGTTGTCTGACCTTGAGGACAGAGCTAGAGGAACGTAGGATACTGTCATGATGTATGGGGGGGAACATTTAGTTTTTTAACTTTTTGGTTTTTTTCTCTTCTTTTTAATCCACAGGATGTACCATATTCCCAGCCCCCATCAAAGCCCATTCGTAGAAAATTCAGACCTGAAAGTCAATCTACGGAAAGCCAAGAGCCTTCTACTGCTGTAGGTGGGTCAGCTTCTGGAACATCTGTGAAACCCCATCCAACAGTCCAAAAGTAAGTTTCTTTTAAGTCTCTTTCTGTGTGTGTGTGTGTGTGTATTTACATTTATACTCATGTATAAATGTGTATTTACATTTATACTCATACCTGTGGGAAGGTCTATGGTTATTTTATCTCTGTGATGGGATTAGAGTCTCCCAATCACATAAAAGGCCTTATGCTGTGCCTGATCCAAAGGGGCAGGTGACTCCTATGCTCTGGTGTTTTGATTTAGTTCCTGCTCTTCCTCTCTCCTTCCTTTCCTTCCTACAGTTTCTATACTTCCTACGCTTGTGCCAGATTTTTCCAGGAAGAAGTACTATAAACGGCAATTTTTCCTCTTTTCCTGTTTTATCTCCTGTTCTTTATGGCAAGTAGCTAGGTCCATGACCAGAGACCCAACTTTCACTAGAAGTGGTATGTGACTTTTTAAAGATCCTCACAAAGAGTTCCTGTTGTTGAGCATCTCAACCCTGAATGGGCACAGGCAGGACCTTCATAATATCTGTCTCACCAACTGAAACAGACACTGGAGAGAGTATGGGGACACTTGTGGGCATGGTCAGGGTCTGAGACAACTATGCTATGAACAAACCATCCTTCAGTAGAAGGCTTTGTTGCTTGCCTTGATTTTCCTATAGTGATATTGAATTGTTGAGGGCAGAAATCTACTGCTGTCACTTTACTTTCAGTGAGCTCAACTGATCATTAAGCTAAATGATCAAGATCTCTCATGACACCTCTGTAGAACCTTGAAGGTTTCAGGGGCTGCTGTGGATTTTCTTCTGCTTATGCTGTTACAGACAGAAAAAGAACAGATTCTGTTAGCAACTTTCCTTAGAAGCCAAAGTCCCATTCTGAATCTTTGCTACAAGTGAACAATTCCTTGGTGTTACCAGTCCATACAAGAAGTATATTTTTTTCCTATCATGTTTACTGAGGCCTTTGACCATCTTTTCAAGCCTAGGGGATAGGTACCTATTAGGGACCAAAGAAAGGGCTAAATTTTGCCTCATACTTGAACCTAGCATTTTACTTTAATCTTAGCTTCATGTTAATTCTAGTCAGTCAATGTTTGCTACAGTAGCCTCCAAAGTGGGTCCCAGGGTGTCTGGTGGATCTCACTCAGAGGTCTTTTCTTTTTCTGTTTTTGAAATTTTTCACATTTAATGAGATATAATTCACAAAGCATCTAGTTCTTTTTAATACATAATTCAGTGGTAGTTAGTATATTCACAAAGTCATATAACCATCACAACCATCTAATTTTAGAACATTTTGGTCATCCGCAGAAGAGTCCCCATACCCATTGGCAGGTGTGTCTGACATTTGCCTCTGCACCCAGCCATTGGCAACCACTAATCTACTTTCTGTCTGTATTTTGTCTATTTGTCCATTTCATGTAAATGGAATCACGTAATACACGGTCCTTTGTATCTGACATCTTTCACTTATTCTAGTGCTTTTAAGATTCGTCTGTGTTGTAACATATATCAGAACTTAAATTTTATTACTGAATAATATTCCATGTTATGGATATACCACATTTTATTCAATCATTCATCACTTGATGGACCTTTTGTTTTTTTTCACTTTTTAGTTATTAATGTTGCTATATTATTTGTGTACATGTTTCTGTGTAGACTTATGTTTTCATTTCTCTTGGATATACAGTATACCTAGGAGTGGAATTACTGGTTTATATGATAAGTGTATGTTTAACATTTTGAGGAGCTGTTTAGATATTATTATTGCCATCCTAATGAATGTGGTTTTGATTTGCGTTTCCTCAATGACTAATAATGTTGAGCATCTTTTTATGTGCTTATTGACCATTTTTATATATATTCTTTTGGCAAATGTCCATTCACATTCTTGGCCCACTTTCAATTGAGTTATCTCTTTATTTTTGACTTACAAATTTATTATATACTCTGGATACAACTGCATTGTCAGAAATATGATTTGAAAATATTTTCTCCCATTCTGTGGGTTGTATTTTTACTTTCCTAATGGGATCATTTGTAGCACAAAAGATTTGAATTTTGATGTGTCCACGTAATCTGGTTTTGCTTGTGACACTTATATTTTTGGTGTCACATCTAAGAAATCATTTCCTACTCCAAGTTCGGGAAGATGGGGTCCAGCTTCATGTTTCTGCATGTAAATACCCAGTTATCTATGCACCATTTATGGAAAGGCAATACTTTCTTTTATCTGCCTGTTCTGTGAGTGTCCCTCACCATGATACTCTTGCAGTAGTGAAGTGACCACATGGTATCCAACTGAGAGATGATAGTGCCTGCTAGCAGCACAATTCATAGTATAAATAGTTGCAGAATTTCATACAACTTCTTGTTTTAGTTCCCAGGCTAGTTTATTTTGGAGAGATAAGAAGTGACTTAGCATTCATAATTTTTAAATCCCTGGATAAAGAGAGACAGAAGTGGGTACATGACCATTAGTCTATAGTTCTTTCTCAATCAAGGCTTTGGGAAAGAATTAAGCTCTCATGCCCTTAGACATCCATTGTATATATTAAGCTAACCTCTCTTTTATGCATCTGGAGTGGTAGTTGCTATGTATAGTCTTTGGGAAAATTGATGAAAGAGTCACAAATCATTTTGAGTAGCATTTAATTCTCTTAACGGAACACTGACTCAGAAAGGCTAAAAAAAGTAAACCAGCTGCAAGATGGTCATCATCATTTTGGGAAATTAACATCAGAATTGAACCATTACAAGAAATTTAGCACAGAAGAATTAGTAAAAATTTTTTCCAAGTGTACTTCTGAGTCCAGGTGATGAGTAATAAGCAGATTTCAGATTGTATCACCATCAATAAGGACAAAAATAGATTGTTCTTAGAATTAGCCTCAGATATTTTTAAAAAATGTAACCATTCTAATAGTTGTTTAGTGCTCTCTCATTGTGATCTTAATTTGCATTTTCCTACTGGTGTTGAATATCTTTTCTTGTGTATATTTGCTGTCATACATCCTCTTCCTCAACTTGTCTCTTTCTGTCCTTTTCTGATTTTGTAATTTCTTTTATTGTTGAATTTTGAAAGTTCTTTATTCTGAATACTGAATACAAATCAATTGCTAGATCTTTTTTTGACATATCCTTTACTCTGAAGCTTGTCTTTTAATCTTATTAATATTCTGTAGAACAAGTTTTACAATTTTTGATGAAGTTCAATTTATTGATTTCTTTTTCTAAAAGTTTTACAGTTTTACACTTTACATTTAAGTCTATAATCCATTTTTGTTAATTTTTATATAAGGTGGAGACTTAGGTTGAGGTTCTTTTTTCTCCTGTGGCCTGTGGATATCCACTTGCTTCAAAATAATTTATTGAAAAGGCTCTTCTTTCTCATGGACTTGTTTTTGCATCTCTGTTAAAAATAATTTGATTGTACCTGTCTATTTCTGGGATTCTCTGTCCTGTTCCATTGTTCTGACAAAAACCACATGCAATCTCTTTTTTTTTGTGGTGCTAGAGATGGAACCCAAGGCCTTGTGCTTGCTTGTTGAGCCAGTGCTCTATAAGTGAGCTACACCTATTGCCCAAAGTATATCTCAAATTCAGTTTTTTTCTTTATGATCGTAGGAATTGAACCTAGGGTCTTGTGCATGCTAGGAAATTGCTCTAACAGTGACCTATCGCCCCTAGCCCTTTGATTACTGTCTTTATTACATGATTTCTAGTATAGGTATATGATAAGCCTTACATTTCTCCCTCTTTATAATTGTTTTTCAGAATTATTACAGGTTTTCTAATTTCTTTGACTTTCTATATAACTTTAAAATACTTTTGTCTTAAGCTACAAAACTCTTGCTGGAATTTTTATAGTAATTACATTAAACCTGTAAATCAATTTGGGGAGAGTTAGTAGCCTTACTGTGTCAAGTCTTCCAATCCATGAACATGTTTCTGCATTTGTTTAGGTCCTACTTGATTTCTTTTATTAGAATCATATTATGGTTTTTTAAACATGGAAGTTCCATGTATGTTTTATTATATTTATGCCTAAGTATTTAATTTTGACTCTTTGTAAATGCTGTCACCCTTATAATTTTTGGTTTCAGTGTGTTCATTGTTAGTGTATAGAAATACTTTTGAATTTTGTATGTTAATTTTCTATCTTGCAAATTTACTTCTATCCCTGATGAAATCATTTATTAGTTCTAGGTGTGCATGCTTGTGTGTGTAAGTGTAGATTCCTTGGAATTTTCTGCATGGGCCATCATGTCTTCTATAAATAAGGACAATCTCATTTTTTCTCTTTCTTTTATTTCTCTTCTTTACTTACTGTGCTGGCTAGGACTTCCAGCACTATGTTGAAAAAGTGTTGAGTGCAAACATCCTTGCCTTATTCCCAATCTTAGAAAACATTTTGTTTTTTCATTAAGTATGATGTTATCTGTTGTTTTTTTTGTAGATGTTCTTTATCAAGGTGAGAAAGTTCACCTTTATTCATCATTTTCTGAGTGTCTTATCATGAATAGGTGTTGAGTTATATCAAGTTCTTTTTCTCCATCAATTGATATGGTCATGTGCTTTTGCTTCTTTAGCTAGTTGAGATGATGGATTATAGGACAGTGTATACATGTGTTCAAACAGCACATAGTACACCATAAATATTTATAATTTTATGCATGAGTCAAAATAAATTTTAAAACATGGTAGACTATATTAATTTTAAATATTATATATTGCTAAATTTTATTTGCTAGCATTTTGTTAATGATTTTTTCATTTATATTCATAAAGCTGTTGTGTCTGACTTCCTTTTTGTACTGTCCTTGTCAAATCATGATATCAGAGTAATATAAACCTTATTAAATGAGTTGGGAAATGCTCTCCTCTGTTCTATGGGTTCGATTGTGTAGGATTGATATTATTTCTTTTTTAAAAAACTTGACACAATTCGCCATGAAATTGTCTAGACCTAGAGATTATTTTGGAGGGTTTAAAAAAAACCAAATTTTTATAAAAATGTACAATTTTATAATAATTTAAAGATAAATGTGAAATATTGGAAGAGTTGTGTTTGTACTTTTGAAGGAATTTGACTATTTCATCTAATTTTCAAGGGCTGGGAGTTTGGCTCAGTGGCTTAAGCGCCTGTCTGACAGGCATGAGGCTATGAGTTCAATCCCCGGTGCTGCAAAACAAAAAAACAAAACAAAAAATCATCTGATTTTCAAATTTTAGAAAGCTCAAGAGGAGAGGAGAAAGTTACATTGTATTTATTGTTTTTATTCTTTCTTCTTTCCTCATGTTCCAAGATTCCAATATCATCCCTTTTTTTGTTACAAGAATTTCCTTTAGCCATTCTTTTAGTGTAGATCTACTGGCACTATATTCCCATAGTCTGTCTTCATTTGACAATGTCTTGATTTCCCTTTAATTCCTAAGAATATGTTTGCTGGATATGGGATTCAAGGTTGATAGTTCTTTTCTCACACTTGAAAAAAGTGTCAGTTCCTTCTGGCTACCATGGCATCTGATTAGAAATTTGCTGTCATTTGAAAAGTTTGCTCCTATAGGTAAGGTGTCAATTATCTTTCAATACTTTCAAGAACTTTTTCTTAATTGGCAAAAGTTTTCTTATAATTTAACCTGTCTGTATTTTTTTTCTTTTTCTTGAATCTACAGGTTTATGTCTTTTGCCAAATTTGGGAATTTTTCAGCTATTATTCCTTCAAATGCATTTTCAGCTCTGTCCTTTGTCTTCTGGATCTCCAATGAGGCAAATATTAGATCTTACATTTCTAAGGGTTCCAGTCTGTTTTCTCTCTGTTGTTCAGATTGTGTAATTCCTATTTTCCAGAACATTGATTTTGTCCTCTCCATTCTGCTATTGAGCCCATCAATTAAGTTTTTGGTTTTTAGTTACTATATTTTTCAATTCTAAAACATCAAGTGAATTTTTATATATTATATTACTTCATTGACATTTTCTATTTTTAATTTGTTTTAGATGTGCTTGTAATTACCCGTTAAAAACACTTTTGTAATGGTTTAATTAAAATCTAGTTAGATCATTTTACATCTGCATCATGTAGGTTATCTTTTGGCATCTGTTGATTATCTTTTCTCATTCACATTGAGATTTCCTGGTTCTTGGTATGATAAATGATTTTCTGTTCTACCCTGGGTATATTTGGTACTATGCTATGAAATTCTGGATCACATTTAAACATTGTTTTAACATACTTTCTCTAACATGGTACTGATGAGGGAAGAAGCGTGTCATTTTTTTCTCCCTGATGAGGATGAAAGTTTAGTTTCCTTATTGTCTTCCATTTATACCCTTGGGGAAGGAGGAGTGCCTTGTAACTGTTGGAACTTCAGGTTTCCCATGGATGTCCACTGACGCCGTACTGGCTAGAAAGGGGAGAGGTGTTTGGCCATTCCTTTTCAGGTGACCTCCACAATAAGAAGAGGTGTCTTTTCCACTGGAAGATTGTGAAAGTCCTTGACTTCCTACTCAGCATTCTCTGACACCTTCCTTGTGGGAGGGAGATGCCTCATTAGGGTGCCCAATGAGAAGTTGAGGCTTTCCACTTGATCTTAGCTATTGAGTTGAGTTTAGGTGATCATAAGTTTTTGTAGTGTTTAGTAATTATTTTCTAAAAATTTTCTGTGTTACTTGGCTACCCATTTCCAGTACTTTTGCTTGAGTGAGCAGAATTATAGTCAAACAGTATGAACAAGTGATGGTGAAACTTTTAGATCTTTCCATGATGACAAACAGCAGGCAATAGGTGCTGAATACATGTGCCATAGGTTCGCCACCACTGGTATAAACAGAAACTGTAATTGGCAAAGTAGAACATGTAGTGAGCCTAGTTACACCTGTTCTGTAAATTTACTACTGAGTTAATTTAGGAATACTGGTATTAAAACATTCTGTATTTTTCTCAAGTGCCCCAGATTTATGCCGGTGTGAGCATGTGGATATGTGCCCCCTCCATTTATGCCCAACAATAAAGAAATAAGGGTGAGTTCAGTCTAGCTAAATTAATGTAGGATTTTCGCTGAAGAGAATGTTCTTCTATTTTCTTCCTCCAGAGTTGTCCACAGGGGCCACCTGCAGGTCTTTTAAATGCCATTAATGCTTATGCAGAGAAGGCATTCCAGTCAATAAGGTTTGTCCGAAGAAATGTTTATTAAAATGTCTTCGAATAAATGGAACACAAATGTTTGAGAAAGTCCAATTCCCGGTTTTTATTCAAGTTACAGAATGGAAATTACTTCAGGTGTAAATAATTCATCCTGACAAATTAGTTTCATTTGGTGTGCGTCTGCTCGCCTGCCCCTGCTCCATGAATATGAGATTTTATTTTTGGAGCCTTGTAACGTTAACCTTTGTTAGTTGAGCATCTCTCATGAATCACAGGTTTGATCTGCAGGGAAGGGTTCGGTTATCTAAGCTCTTTTTCACGGAACTATTCGTACTTTTCTTTATAGGCAGTCTTCCAAACAGAAGAAGGCTATTCAAACTGCTATCCGCAAAAATAAAGAGGCAAATGCAGTGCTGGCCCGATTAAACAGTGAACTCCAACAGCAGCTTAAGGTAAGGAGTGCTTCTGCAATTTGGCCAGCCAAGCTTTTTACTGGCTTTTTTGTTTTGACCACTGGCTGACCACCCCATTGGTAAGATTTGCCTTTGTTCTCAAACCCCTTTTGGAAGGTGGAGAATTTACTGAATTTATCTTCTACTGGTTGGTTCTTGCACACTTAGAGGAAGGCTGGTAACTTTAATGTAGGGGGCATATTGCGTGTGAGTTAAAAGGGGAGAGAATCACAGAGTCTGTTTGAAGCGTTCTTTTTGTCCAAAGCTTCCAAGTAAACATTTCAATTATTTAGATCCTCTTTGAAAGATGCTATATTTATTTCTGTGGAAGGAGTTGGCCTGGGTACTATCTGAGGATACTACCCCTTGGTCCCATGTCACTTTCTCAAGGACCCCAGCCCTATCCTCTTAACACCTGTTTGTCTTTGTCACTTATCGCTCCTGTATTTCTTTCACAGGGCTGCCATATCCAAACAGTATAAATTTAGTGGCTCAAACAACAAAAATGTATTTTCTTACAGCTCTGGAAGCTAGAAGTATGAAATTAAGGTGTGGTCAGAGCCAGCCTCTTTTTGAAGGCTCTGACATAGAATCCTTCCTTACCTCTGCCTTTTTCTGGCAGTTTCTGGTGAGTCTTGGTATTCCTTAGCTTGTGGACATAGCACTCCCGTTCTGCCTCCACTGTCACATGATGTTCTTCCTGCATCTTTCTGTGTCTGTGTCCAAATTTCTTTTCCTATTGTGTCCTTCTTACAAGATCACCAGTTATTGGATGTGGGCCCATTCTAGTCTAGCATGACCCCATTTTAACTTGATTATATCTACAAAGATCCTATTTGCATAGAAGGTCACATTTACAGTTACTGGGGATTAGGACTTGACTATATCTTTTGGTGGGATGAGAGTCTCTACCAGATCATTACCAATTCACATGTAAACACACTCTAGTGAATTATCCATTGCCCTTTACCATTATAGCTCCTTTGCTCTGGTCTCCCTTCACAGCAAAACTTCTAAGGAATTCTTCCATTCACTGTCTTTACTTCCTTGCCAGTGGTTTTCTGTCCCCTCCGCTTCAGTGTGGCTTTTTCTGTTCTCCACTTCCCTGTTATGGCCAAATCCAATGGATTTGTTTTAATGTTATTTGAATTTTCAAAAGAATCTATATAACTGACCATTCCCTCCGAAATCACTTTTATAATTGACTTTTCTGGTTTTCCTTCTACTTCACTCCTTAATATTCCTCCTTAATATTCTATGTTGTCTCTTCCTTCCCTTTCATATATGCCCCTCATTACCAAAATATTATGAAAAACTTCAAAATGTATGGGAAAGCAGAATTGCATAGTGAATACTTGTATAGCCACTACTTCAGTCCTACTACTAATGCTTTATTATATTCTACTTGTACTTGTTTACCCATTTGTGCCCCTCTTATCCATCAGTTCATTTTATTTTTGATATATAAATTGCACAATCTGTATGCTTCCCTGCGTATTTCAGCATGCATATCATTAGTTCGAATTCAGTATGTTTTACACGTTTTTCTTATGATGTGAAATTTACATCCAGTGAACACAGAAGTCATAGACAAACATTTGGTGAGTTTGTGACAAACGTATATGCTTATGGGACTCAAATCCCAGATCAAGTTAGAGAACATTACCTTCACTCTAGGAAGCATCCTCATGTTCCTTCGCAGTCAGTTCCTTAGCCCATTCTCAATAAAGGCAACCACTATTCTGAATTTTTTTATACCATAATTTCACCTTTTCTACAGCTACATACATGGTATCCCTACAACATACATGTTTGTGTAAAGCTTCTTTCACTTAGGATTATGTTTGTGAGGTTTGTTTATATTGTTGTGTGTTTCAGTAGTTCGTTCCTTTTTTTTTCTAAGTATTTTGTTGCGTGAATGTGCCACAGTTTCCTTATCAGTTCTATTGATAGACTCTTCAGCTGTTTTCAGTGTCAGGCAGTTTTGAATAAAACTGCATTCTTGAGCAAAATTTTGTATGAAAATACATTATAATTTCTCTTGGGTAAATACCTAGTGTTGGGATTAGTTGGTAATATGGTAAGTGTACGTGTTTTTTTTTTTTTTTTGATACTGGGACTCAAACTCATGACCTTGCACTTGCCATGCAGTCGCTTATGCTATTGAGCTATACCCCCAGCCCCAACTGGTTTTATTAGAAACTGTTAGACCTTTTTTTGATATGCTTGTAGCATTTTGCACTCTCATCACTAATGTATTAGTGTTCCAATTATTCTACATCATTGCCAGCATTAGATGTTATTCTTTTCAATTTTAGCCCGTGTTGTGGTGATGTAGTTTTATCATCATTTCGATAATTAATTATGTTAACCATTTTCTATGTGATTATTTGTCTTTCATGTATTTTATTTTATGAAGTGTCTTTTCAAATGCTTTGGTCAGTTTTTGAATTGAGTCTCTCGCCTTTGTTTTGGTGTTGAGTTATAGGTAGATGCTTTTTACATATCTGGGTCACCAATCATATATCAGATAATGTTTGGTGAATGTTTTCTTCCAGTGTTTGTTTTGCCTATTCAGTTTCTTGACTGTATCTTTTCATAAGTAGTGTTTTTTTTTTGTTTTTTTGTTTTTTGGCCATACTGGGATTGAAGCAAGGGCTTCACACATGCTAGGCAAGTGTTCACCCACTCAGCTACATCCCCAGCATAAGCAGAAATTTTAAATCTTGATAAAGTCTAATTTTTCATTTTTTCTTTTACACCTACCGCTTTTTCCTTATGTAAGGAAACTTCGTGTATCTCCAAAGTACGAAAATATTCTCTCGTGTTGTTTTCAAACAGCTATGTTGTTTTACCCTTTACACTAAGGTTATAATCTATCTTTATTTAAATGTTGTGTATGATGTGAGTTAGTTAAACTGGGCGTGGTGGTGCATGCATGTTATTCTAGTACCCCAAGGGACTGAGGTAAGAGGATCAAGAGTTTGAGTTTAGCCTGGGCAATTTAGTGATTTAGTAAGACCCTGTCTTAAAATAAAAAAATAAAAGAAAGGACCAGGCATCCAGCTTAGCTGGGTTCAATTCCCAGTACTGCCCCCCGACCCCCTCCCCCAAAACCAGCACCATTTGTTGAAAAGATTTTCCTTTTCCTTTTGGAATGCTTTAATGCCTTTATTAAAAATCTAATGTAGTGAAAGTTAATTTCTGAGTTCTTAGTCTATTCAGTTAATCTATTTGTTGATCTTTATGTAAGTACCACACAGCCTTGGTTACTGTTGAATTATACTGAGGCTTGAAATGAAATAATACGTATTTTTCAACCTAATATGGTTAAAACCTTCATTGTATGCTTTATGCTCTTATTTCATGTACATTTTAGAATTTTTGTGTCAGTTTCTACAAAATGGAAACTGCTTGGATTGTGACTGAATTTGCATTGAATGTATAAATAAATTTAGGGAGAATCAATATATAAATAATGTTGAGTTTATTAACTTAAAAGCAGTGTAATCTCTACCACTATTTAGGTCTCCTAAAATTCCTCTGAGGAGTTCTGAGTTTTGAGTAAATAAGTCTTACATATCTTTTATCAAGTTTATTTCCAAATTTTGTGACACTATTGCAAGTTGGATTGTTTTTAAAAAATAGTTGAGTTTATTAGGTCACAGAATATAAGATCAACACACAAAAGTCAGTCATATTCCTGTATACAAGCCATAAACAGTTGGTAATGGAAATTTTTTGAAAGTGCAATTTCTCAATAGATTGCTTCCTCCTGTATATGAAATACTTTGATAAAAATCTATCAAAACTCAGACAGAATTTGTTTGCTAAAAATCATAAAATGCTGCTGATGGAAATTTAAGAAGACTTGAATGAATGTAGAGACGTTCTTTGTGGATTTGGAAATTCAACATAGTAGAGATGCTATTTTTTTTGCAAGTGATACTTAGATTCACTATAATACCAGTTAAGATCCCAGCAGAATTTTTTGTGAATATAAACAAGCTGATCCAAAAATTTATATGTAAGTGCCAAGGAACTTAAATCACTGAAACAAATTTGAAAAGGAAGAACAAAGTTGGAGAAATCACTGTCAAACTTCAATAATCAAGACAGAATGGTACAGGGACTGGTGTCCAGATCACTGAAACAGGGTATAGTCCTGAAGTAGATCACATGAATACTGCTGTTCAATCTCTTGACAAAGATCCAAAATCAATTGAACGAGAAAGGCTAGTCTTTCAATAATATTTTGTAGCAATTGGGTCACCTGTATGTTTTTAAAAGCCCTTGTCTAACCCTCACACCATATTATACAAAGAATAGCTTAAAATGGATCATAGATGTAGATGTAAAACATAAAGCTATAAACTCGAAGAAAACAGAGGAAAAAAGTCTTTATGACCTGAAGTTAAAAATGACACCAAAAACATAATCTATAAGAAAGAAACCTCAATAAATTAAATTTGATAAAAATTAACAGTTTTTGCTGTGCCAAAGACACTGTCAAGAGAATTAAGAGACAAGCTACAGACTGGGAGAAAATATTTACATACCACACCTTGAACAACAAAAATACCCCCTTATATTTTGATTATATAAAGCACTTTCATGGACTGGGAATTTAGCTCAGCGGTGCGAGCGCTTGCCTGTTAAATGTAAGGTTTGAGTTCGATGCCTGGTACAAAAAAACCCCAAACAAACAAACCAAAAAACCCCAACACTTTCAAACCTCAAACATCTGAATTTAAAAATGGCCAAAGGACTTGAACAGACAATTCACCAAAGAAGATACAAGGATGACAGATAAACATATGAGAATATATTCACCATATTAGTCACTAGGAAAATGCAAATTTAAACTGTGATTCCATACTACTACACAGGTACTAGAATTGCTGAAACAAAAAGTAGTGACACCACTAAGTACTGGCAACTGAAACTTCCATGCATTGGTGGTGGGAATGCAAAATGGTACCTTCTCTCTGGAAAATCATTCAGGAATTTCCTATGAGTTTCCTGTGAAGTTATATATGCATTTACCATGTGCTACACCCAATCCTAGGTGTCTACCTTAGTGAAGTGAAAATTTATGTTTACTCAAAAATCTGTGCCTGAATGTTCATACCAGTTTTATTTGTGATAGTCCAAACCTAGAAGCATCTCAGATGTCTTTCAAAGGATGAATTGATTAACTGAGGTACTGTCATACAATGGAATAGTACTCAACAGTAAAAAGAAAGGGTGCATACAGCAACTCGAGTGAAACTCAGATACTGCTAAGTGAAATGAGCCAGTGTCAGAAAGTTGTGTATCATATGATTCCTTTTATTTGACATTATTGAAAAAGTAAAAGTATAATGATGGAAAACATTTTCAGTAGTTGTCAGGGTTTATGTATAAGGTGAGAGTTTGTGTGGAAATGAGTAGTACCAGAAAGCTTTTTGTGCTAGTGAAACTGTAGTGTATCTTGTGGGGGACGTTACACATGTGGGAGAGGTTATTCATGTGTTAAGATTCATAGAACTACACACTTAAAGAAAATATAGTCAATTTTGGCCTACGATAATTTAAAAATTATTTTTAAAACTTTGTTCTGTTTTATAAATCTTTATATGTGACTTTGTTTTGTTTGGCTCTGGTTTTTCTCCTCTGTCCTGTTTCTAGGTATGTCAATTTCATCCATAGTTCTCTATACTTGATAAATCTTTTAAGTTGGAAACCCATATTCTTCAATTCCAAAAGTTTTCTTGATTTTTGTTGTTGATTGTTTCTTTCCCCATCCCCATTTTTGCCTGTTCTCTCTTGCTAATTCAGACATTGGATCCTCTCAGTTTGGTTCTCTAGTTTTCTGATTTCTTTCTTTTCTTTCCCTTCTTACCTTTTCTTATTTATTTTTGTCTCTATCTAGAAACTTACCTAATTTTGACTTCTAAGTGTCCTATTGTTTAATTATCAAGCATTCATTTTGTTCTCTGAATGTTCATGATATCCTGTTCTTGTTTCATTAGGATGTATTCTTGTAATGATAGTTTATTTCTTCTTCATGAGTAGTTTTTTTGTTGTTGTGTTATTTGCATTTCCTTATATCCTTCAATATCTCAGGGCCCTTTTGTGCTCTTATTTGAGAGGAGCATGAAAACATTGACTGGAAGTCATAGCTTGTTGGGGGACTTGTCAACTTCATGCTTCTCTTTCCTGTGATCTGGCTAGACTGTATAGTTTGGGAACCTCCAAAGGCAGTTTCATTGGTTCTTTCATCTTGTTGTGGCTGGAAATGCCAGAGAGGAGAATCTCTTGGTCCTCCATTTGGAGAAGAAATCCTGGGTTCAGTGGAGCAAGAGGACTCCAGATATAAGCATCTAGGATATATGTGTGCGTGTATATATATATATATATATATACTTTTTTTCTTCGGTATCTTGTCCTCAATCGTGCCTATTTCTCGCTTATACAGACGTTCTCATTTTACCATTTCACTAAATAAATCTTCGGCACTCTGTTCTGGTGACAGGAAAGGTCTGGGAATCTATTTGCTTCTGAAACACTTTGAGCCAACAATTATTTAGTCAGCCATCCTGCTCTCCTTCACTCCCACTTTCATAGGTCTCTGGTCCTGCCAGTTTGAAGTTTTTAGGGATTCTCCTATATAAAATCACATTGGTTCTTGCTTTCCTCCTTGTTTAGTTTGAGAACCAGTTCTCTTTGCTCGATCTGTGTAAGTTAGAAAGTCCTATGTCTAGTGAACTCATGTTCTGAGAAATTCTCAAAGCAGAGCTGTAGTCATGACCCATAAATCAATTCCTTGACTGAGCCAGTTTACAGGTAGGGATGCTCCTTGAGTGAATGAGCATTGGGTCTCCTCATGAAGGGCCCGCTTTATTGTCAAAATTTCATAAGAGGTGATCAAAAAACATGATTAAAGTTTCCATTCGAAAGCAGTTATTGTAGTAAAAGATGTCACTATTAATCTTTCTCAAAATGTTCCACCTCACTTTGAAAACACACTCACCGCATCATTCTTGCCACTTTCTGAAGCAGTTCTGGAAGTCCTCTTTCATGAGTGTTGTTACAAGGTGTGATGAAATATATGGTGAATGTGTCTGCCAAGTCCCATCCAATAGAAAGACTACTAAAGACATTTTAGTGTGTCTTCATCCACCTTATTCAGTGTATCTGCCACTGTTTTTGACTTCTAGCTCTTCCTCAAAATCAAAATGACCATGAAAGGTAAACATTCTACATTGATTCAGGGCATCAAGGCAGCCACAACAGTGCCACTAAAGACACTCACGAAAGAGGACTTCCAGAACTACTTTAGGAAATGGCAAGAATGATGGGATAAACATATTTAAAGTAAGGGAGAGTATTTTGAGGGGAATTAATAGCAGGCTGTCTCTTGGTAATTTTTAAAATTTAAATGTTCACTGTATGTTTTGATCATACCCTGTGTACTGATCTTTCTCCTCACCCTTCCCAAAGGTGCCCATTTCCCAAAGTGGCTATATATTTGGGAAAGAGGAATAGTCAGAATTGGAGAATAACTACATACTAGCTCCAAGCTGTGGACAGTTTTAGGAGACCAAAAGTGTCACTGTGGCCCACCAGTCGGACTGGGTCTTATGGCGATCAGATCATCAATGGAGCAAGTGCACCTTGCAGTAGGCACAGTGGATCCCAGGCCACACTGTGGTTGCTTCCGCAGCTCTAGAATATGTACTTGGAATAGATGTACTTGCCCCTCACAGAATTCCCGCATTTTCCCGCTGGATTTTCTAAATCATTTACCACTCATCAGTTTGCCTTTCAGCTTACATATTTTATTGCCATCATTTCTTCCCATTTGTTTTCCATGACTTGTGAGTCTGTGACTTTAAAAAGTTCCTGTATTTTTTTTTAGTGGAGTTGCAGTAAGGAGTGAGGATGGACCTGTAAGTAATCTTCCGTATTTACATGGAACCCCTGTACTGTTTTAGTAGATGATATTTCCATGTCTGTGAAAACCATCCACAGGCTAATGAAGCCTACATTTATTATTTTTTTTTATTTGTTGGTTTTTTGAGACAGGTTTTCCCTGTGTAGTTCAGACTAGCTTTAAATTCACCATGTCACCCAGGCTGGCTTTGAACTCACAGCAGTCTTCCTGCCTCAGCCTCTCAAGTGCCGGGATTACAGGTGTGCACCACCACTCCCATTGTGAAACCTACATTTATGTCTTGAGCCCTGATTCTCTTTTCTCTGAGCATACATATTCAGTTTCCTCACCCTTTCTTTTTGTATATTTAATAGATATTCTTTTTGTATATTTAGATAATATATAGATATATAGATAATATAGATATATAGATATTAGATAATAGATATAGATATATAGATAATAGATATATAGATATATAGATAATAGATTTCTTTTTGTATATTTAATAGATATCTCAGACCCTTAATTTCTAACCCTCTACTTGAAAGGCCCATTTCTTATGCAGTCTTGTTCTCAACTAATTTCTTAAATGCAAAATCATTGGAGTCCCTTCAAAGGTAAGGGAATGGGAAAAAGAAAGAAACAAGTTATATCGTGTACAGGTACAAATTCTCTATGATGAATGTGATAATTATGTATATCTAAAATGTACCAATGAAATCTGATTGGAAGAAAATTAAGATATCAGCTTAAAATATTATTGGAGTATTCCTTAAATTTTTCTTCTGTCCTACCTCGACTTCATCAGCAAGTCTATTTAGTTCTAGATTTAAGGTCTATCTAGAATTCCTGTACTTCTTTTTATCTTTTTTTTTTAAATTTTATTTTAAAGAGGATAAAACCAAGGAAAATAAACAGAATAAAGCCAGTCAAAAATAAACCAGCATAAGCGATACAGGACTTCAAAATCTTAGGAAACCAACAATAGTTACCATAATGCCTTTTTTTGTCTTCAAAATAGCTGCAGATACTTTCGGACATATTAAAAGTCGAACAGAACAGAATAGAATAGAAGCAATAAAACCAAAACAGTGAATGCAATAAAGGACTTCAAAACAAGCCACTAGTAAATTCAAAATGGCTACCATAATGTGTCTTGTTATCTTTCAAATAGCTGCTCATGTCATCAGATTTAATATAATCAAACAAAACAAAAGAGAATAAAACCCAACTCAACAAAACAATGAAAATGATATGGCCTTCAGGTAGGGATCACCTCCTGGTGAGGCCCCCCCCCCCATCTGTGAGTGGTGCAGACTCACCGAGAGAGGCTTGGGTGTGGCTATCCGCACTCCGGCAGCAGCCTGTGCATGGTGCTGGTTTCCAGGTGGGGATCACCTCCTGGTGAGGCCCCTGGTTCTCTTTCCACGCCATCTGCGAATGGCTCAGACTCCTACTTCTCTTTATCTTTATGACTGCTACCCCGATTGAAGTCATTTTCATTTCCCACCGGAGTCCATGTAACTTTCCAATTGTGCCACTGCTTTTGCTCTTGCATTGTCGTTAATGCTGCTGCCTACACGGCAGCCTGCACTGTAGCCTGAGTGAGAATTCTGAATTATGCATTATAGATCGAGCCAGGTCTTTTTCCTGGTTCAGAACCTTCAGTGTCCTCCTCCTGTACTTTCATTGCCTCTTCCCACAAAGCCCTATAGGATATGGCTTCTGTCTAAATCGCGACTTCTTCTCTTCCCAATGTCTTTCTTGCTTCCTCTGCTCTGGTCACATAGACCTTTTTGTTTGTCAAATTCATCAAGCTCATTCCGTCCCTGGGAGCTTTTGCAGTTTCCATTCAGTCTCCCCGCACATCCTTCCCCATGTGTTCCTCTGGGACACTCCTCATTTCTTTCCAGTCACTGCTCCAATAGCATCACCTCTGAGATGACATCCCTCATCCCCTTCTCTGCTTCCTCCCACCCCCAGCACTTGATTATATTATTTGTATTTATTTGCTCCTGGAAGTGCCTTTTAATCTGTTTTCAGTTTTTATTTTTTATCAGTAGTGTTTGCAATACCTAATGATTACATTCCTCATGGGGAGGTGGTCCATGTATATGACACATCTTAATTCTTTTTTCAGCTCCCTATCTCTTGGTCTCCTTCCCTTTTGCAAAAGTTCTATCTCCTGTTTTCCTATTATCTACCCTTTATTTTGCTGTTTATTTATATTTTGAGTTCCTCATAGAAGAGAAACCATACAACATTTAAGCTTGTGTGTCAGATTTATTTTACTTAACATTATGATCTTAAGGTGCATCCATTTTCCTACAAATTACTCAAATTTATCTTTCTTTATGGCAGAGTAGTAGTCTGTTTTGTGTAAATACCGCATTTTCTTTATCCACTTCCAAGATTTAGTTGTTGTGAATTGTGTTGCTATATACATGGGTATGCATGTATCACAGTGATATGATGTCTGTAACTCTTTTGGGAAGGTACCTAGAAGGTGAATAAACAGGTTGAATGGAAGACCTAGTTTTAGTCTTTTGAGGAATCTTCATTCTGATCTCCATTAATGGTTTTGCTAGTTTATATTCCCACCAACAATGTAGAAGGGTTCCTTTTTCCCCACAGCCTCACCCATATTTGTTATTATTTGATTTCTTGATGAAGCCATTCTTTCTGGGATAAGATGAAATCTCAGTGTTGTTTTAATTTACATCTCTCCAATGGCCAGGGATTTCAAACCTTTTTTCATGTATTTATTGGCCATTTGTATTTCTGAGAAGTATCTATTTCAGTTGCCCATTTTTTTTATTGGGTCTTTTCCTCCTGGATATATTTTGTTAATTTTCTTTCTTTCTTTCTTTCTTTCTTTCTTTCTTTCTTTCTTTCTTTCTTTCTTTCTGTCTGTCTGTCTGTCTGTCTGTTTTTCTGTCTTGTACTGGGAATCAAACTCAGGACCTCATGCTTTCCAGCCAGACACTATGGACTGAGCTAGATCCACAGCTGTTCATTTACTTTATTGTCTTTCTCTAGCCAATGGATATAAGCCCTATGAGGGGATTGATGTACTCCAGTGGTGACAAACCTATGGCACACATGCTGCAGCAGGCTGTTTGTATCATTGAAAGCTCTAAATGGTTTGCCATCACTGGTCTACTCTGTCTTCTTCTCTGCTGATACCGTCATGGCTAGACTATTATCTGGCCCTTAGTAGATACTAAAAGACTGTTGAATGGGTGGGTAGGAGGGTGGACGAATAAACCCTTTTTCAGTTCTCTACTGACCACTAGTGTGTTGGTGCTTGTGGAGCATTTCAGAGTTGCACCTTTGTATAGCATCTTTGCCACCTGGGTTAACTCTACTTAAGAATGCTCTTATGAGCATTCTCTGCAAAAGGTCTATTTTAGGCCTGAAAGTTTGATTTTTCCAAATAGCAGATTGCTGATCCCCTCTTTCTGCCTTTTACCTCGAGATCACACATAAAGCTCTATTTTGTGCAGGAGTCTGCACAGGACTTGGGTGGAAGGTTGACTAGTGTATCTTTTCATCCCTCAGACCTTCCTGAATAAGGTGCTGGATACAAAACCAGTGATTGCAAGTAGAAATGTAGTCCAAGTGACTCACCTGTCAGAACCGGGAGTCTGCTTTTGCTTTCTAATTTCTCTGTCAGTTTTAATTTTCAATATCATTCTCTGCCAGCTATTGATCCCATTAAAACAAGGTGAGACTGAGGTGGGGTATTGGAGGAGGGTTTCTCAGTTTCATTTCATCATCTTCAGAAAGGAGTGAGAGATTACAAATTGTGAGGATCCCTGTGAATAATCAGTAGCTTTAAATCTACTGCCTTCCAGCCCACCTAGTTTTGAGTTTTATAGCACTTAAATGTCTTGGGTCCAATGACAAGTTTCCTTTGACTATCTTATGAAGTAGATATGAGCTCAGAAAATGACTCTTTGCCTTTTTGTTTTTCTTCTCCCTGTTTCGTACAACTCAGGAGGTTCATCAAGAACGGATTGCATTGGAAAACCAGTTGGAACAACTTCGTCCAGTCACTGTGTTGTGAGCCCCAAGGTTCAAGTGACAGTACGTGACCTTGTCTGCCAAGAACTTTCCTTTGAATATCTGAGCCCAACTTCTTGTCATAGATGTTTGACGGTGTCAAAAACTGTGAGCAGCAGAGTATAATCCATGCAATATTTTCTCTTGCAGTTCACTTGTGTATTTTATTGTGGTGGGAAAAAATACTTCAACTGATTATCACACCTGACATTATAATTATCAAAGGACTTTATCTCCCATTCTAAAGTACTTCCCCAAGGTATTAGACACTGCTCCTTACCAAAAATCATTCTTCTAGCAAATAATTTAGAGCATTATTTATTTAAAGAATTTATGACTTGTATAAAACCTTGTAACCAAGTACTTTCAGGATGCTTATTTTATTTTTGTATGTATGTCACATACAGTAGTTGGTTTCCTGAATAATTGGGATTCCAACTGGATAGTCTTTGGCATGATGATAATAAAAACAAAAGCTAAAATAAAATGAAAGCATCAGATTTAGACTGGCACTGTGCCGTCTACCACTATATGCTAAAAATTGCTTCTCTAGTGCCATTTTGATGTTACATCTAGTATAAATAATACGTGACCATCATTTTCTATTGAATGTCAAAGACTTATTGGGTCTTTCCACCCTATGAAGTAGAGATTTTGGCAATGAGCTATTTAACTTGGCCAATCTAGGCCATCAACCCAGATAACTCAGTCCTTTCATGTAAATTTTTGGGCAAGAACAGTTTACTTTAGCTGCCTTGCCTGATCAAATCAAATAAATAGTTGCCAGATCTCTACTTTTATCCTGCATGGGATAACATATCTGTAAATGCATGAGTTTGGAAACCACCCATCAAACATGAAAAGCTGGATTGATAAACATTTGTTGTGTGAACCCAGGTATCTAGACTGGGGAAGAAAGGGAAATGGTTACCAACAATCCAAAAATCCCTGGTATTTTTTTGCCTTTATTTTAATCTGGGTCGAGAATGTGTTGGGCATAAAGAAGCAACAAAAGAAAGTGCTGCTCACATTGGACATATGACTATTTTGTTTTAAAGAAAGTGCTGCTCACGCTGGACATACGACTATTTTGTTTTCTGTGAAGTATACCCTTGGGAAGTAATTGGCTTGTATACAACTCAGAGGAGCTCAGCCAACTCCAGTACAGGTGATGTAAAACAAGCTCAAATTGCAGAAGCCAGTATCCTTTAGAACTTTAGGTAGCTGCTACTTCACCTGAATGCCCAAGCTGAAAGTGAGGATTGACTGACCCACAGGGTCATGGACTCACTGATCCTCACGGGGCATGACAACTTCAACATTGCTTTAACATTGCTTTAAGAGACTTACAGCAGGACATAGTGTCTTTTATGCGTTTTGCTAATGTACCCATTCTTTGGATAATGGGATGGGGAGTTCTGGTACTTTTTGACATGGCTTGGGTTAGGTTTGAAATCCATGGGATTAAGCTGCTGGTTTCAGTAGAGCTGAGAGCTTTTTGGAAAAAGCAGGCATTCATTTAATGCTTCCTAGTTTCACTGGCAAGCTTTCTCAATAACTTAACAGCAACAGAGAAAGGCTCAAACAGATGATGTTTGCCCAAAGAAAAACAAATTGTTGAATCTATTCCATGCATGTTTAAGTATTTTGAATTGATTTGATTTTGAAAGTCATGAAACTTGAACTATTTCTCTATTTCCCTTTCCTCCCTTTTGGCTGCCTTTTTTGTTCTTGTGAAGAAGGGTTGGGAGTGACTTTTAAATCCTTCCTAAGATTATGAATAGGTCAGTGCAAATTTTTAGGTAACTTTTTTCCTATATATTGAGATTTGGGAGCTACAACAAAGTTTATCAACAAATTTTATCAGTGTTCTTATTGCAGATGTTTCATGGCATGTTTGGCTTTTGGTGCATTCCATCCAGGAAGGACTAGCGTATGCACTTTATCTCATAATCTTCCAGTACATATGCACTCACTTGGGATAGCACTTCATATCCACCAGCCAGACATATAAATGAAGGAATGTTAGTCTAAACTATGCATTTAAAAAATACTGACATGCTGTCTTCCCCCATGAAGTCAATGACAAAAAGAGCCAAATAAGGAGGCTGGGGTTTTGTTTAGTTGGCTTGGTTTTCATTAAAGGAAAAAACTTGCATTGGACAATCAAAGCTCTCCAAGATTCATAGTCTTTCTTATGTATATGCTGGGATCAAACCCAGGGCTTCATGCGAGCTAGGCATGTGCTCTACCACTGAGCCACATTCTCAGCTCAACAGCAGTATTTTAAGATAGGCATTGCATTAAAGCACAGACCAGTAAATGTACCCAGCCTTCCTACCTGGACCTAATTTTGTCCATTGTTTGCTAGTTGCTTAGCAGTGGATGTTTTAAAAAAGAATTAAATATTTGTTTGTGTGTATACATACAGATATATACACACTACTCTTACTATTACCTATTGCTCATCCTCAATTTATGTTTTCTTAGGATGTGTACTTTTAATTTTGGGTTACAATGCCTGATAATGTTTCTGTGAGCCTTTAATGTGACTTATAAGAAGGCTGGCTTATTGAAACCACCACTATACCTCTCTAATAAAACTTCTTCAAAATTAGACTTGCTTTTTAGTAGAATTCTACAAATAGAAAGTTAATGTTGTCCCTGTTTATGGGGATTTAATACCTTGTTCATTGGTCTTCTCCTATAGAGATCCTGCAGTTACATAGACAAAATCATAGTAGGAGCAACTAGAGGGCATATTGGGTCCCTCAGCATCCCTTGTATGTGGCATATTGCTTTTGCCACCTCCTTGACAGACATGAAGCAAAATCAAGTAGTAGGCATCTGGAATGGGTATATATGTTGTATTCAGGGCAGATATTTGCCTTAGTTGAAAGGATCTCATGGCTTTAAAAATATTAGACAAGTGCTTGGGGCTAATAGAGGGGTCAGTTTAGTTGGAAGCCATGCCTGTCTTCCTGTCAATGAAGAATAGGATGCCGGTGAAGCCAAGGCCCTAAGAATCAGCAGTTCCTGGCTCAAGAATCCATAGAAGGAGGTAGTTAATGATAGTTAGGTTACCAGCCTGATTTTATGGTTCCAAGTAGGGTCCTCTGTCCTCCGTCAACATTAAAAATAGATTAGAAGATTTTCTTTCCATTTACCTTGTCGAATTTTATTGACTTAACTAATTAGTCTTTAAATATAAAAACATGTTTTAAGTTTTATATCTAGAAATTTCTCTTGGTTTGAAAAGTAAAATCTGAAGGGAAAGAATATTATTGAACTATTTGTTCTTCTGAACACCTTACCTTTCATGATGCAATAAGTTATTCTGAATTTCTTGGCAGAGGTTTTGACAGCTGTTGCTTTGAATGGATTCCATTCCCATATTCCTTATGGGAGTTTATTTTTAAAATAGACTACTGTGATTGAAATGAACTCAATATGCAGTAAGTTATAGTTTTCTTCAATATATCTTTAGTTACTTGGGTTACAAATGTTCAATTTCAGCATATTTTAGGGTGAGTAATCAAAAACATGGATTTTCCTTTGATTTCCTACCAAAATCTGAACTATCATAAAACAATTATTTCTTTATATGTGATTGTATAGTCTGTTTCTAGATATTTGTCTGTTTCTTAAGTGATCTCATCACCAAGATAATAATACACGTGTAATCAAAGGTCAATAATATTTGGAATACATTTGTTTCTTGCAATTGAGATAGACATTTGCGAGTGTCTTCTCAGCAGTAGTTGGGAAGATCTCAATGACAGTATTAACACCTTTGAGCTAACAACATTTGTTCAGCACAAACTAGAATCACACCTTCTAACTAGATACCATCAAGGGAATGTGATTTTAAAAATGTAAAAACAAGAATTTAACATCTCATAGCAAGCAGCTCTCCCCATATTATTGACACGTAGGCTCGTGAAGTTGTAGTTTAGCATTATTAATGTGAACAAAATGATATTGCAGTTAAGAGGTCATTTTCCCTCTGGTCAAACAGAACACGGATAACTTCAGTTTCTGTTTGACTGATTTACTGTTTCAGATATGTTCTTTTAAAACTGATTTCAAAGAATCAATTGAATTTATAATTCAGTTACTTTTTTTTTTAATACCATGATGCTATGTGGTTCAAAATCCTAGTAAGAAATGGGAATGTGGGTTTTGGGAGTGCTCACTTTGCATATCTTGCTTCTCCTTCAGTGCAGGGGACTGCCCACCAATATGGCCAGATCAGACACTAATGGCAATTTGAATGACTGTTACTTTGTGAGCCATCCAGCTTTGCTTGTTTCTGGGGAGAAGTGCATCTAGTTATGTGAACCTCCCAGGAGCAGCTCTGGGAGCAGCAGACAACAGAGGGACAGACTTTAAAAGCAATGCAAGCCCATTCTAAGAGCTGCTGTCCACCCTCCAATCAGACTGTTGAAGATTGTCTTACAAATAAGACCTGAAGCAGCCAGTGCGTTAGTGTGAGCAAGACAGCCCAAGTGCACAGTTGCTTTTAGGCTTATATAATAGTTATTTTCTATGTTTACTAACACACAGGATGGTCAAGGAACCTTTTCTAAGCAGTGCTGTAGGGTTTGAATTGACAGGGCTCGTTCTAGGTTACCGAAGCCTTTCTTTGCAGTCAATAATCGAGGAGTGCTTGCTTACTTTTCATGTCATGAATTCTCCTATCTTGCTTCCAGCTAATTTCATGGTTGTGGAGGTTGGAGAAAGTAGGTTTACAACTTTGAAGACCAGAGGATATCAGACTTTAAGAAATCTTAAACTGGAATTTGGGAACTACAGTAAGGAAACTTCAGGTACCAGTTCCATCCTCAGGCACTGTGTTGAATAACAGCATTAGGTCATAAGCTCCTTCAGAGAGCTCTGCCCTGAGGTGGAACTCAACAACCTCATCATATGCAGGTCAGATCAACTAAGTTGTGTTTTTTTGTTTGTTTGTTTTAAGTCAACTTGTGTGACAGCTTCAGCTGTACACATCTTGAGAGCCAGGTATATCCTCTTCTATAGCACTGCCATCCTTTTTGTCTTCAGCACAAATAAGATATTTAAGTGAGCCAGAGGCAAAAAAGAGCCATTTTAGTCTTCATAGCTATTGGCCAAGAGAGATAATGAACTGATGGTCTATTTTAGCCTTGAAAGTAAAAATGTATATTTTTTCACTATAGGTACATTGAACAGTAAAAAGTGTAACAGCAAAATATATATTTGATGCCTTCTGTCTTTTCATGATACTGTACCACCAAGTTTTGTTAGTATTTTACTCAGCTAGAGTCTCATTTGTTTGCTAAGCATTAGGAACATTATGTATATTGACCTTAAACATAAATCCCTGAGAGTGTCCTATATTTTCATTGTGACTTGTAGGCTCAAGCTAACTTTACTGCCTCTTTTTCACATTTGTTGAAAAATCTGTGAAGAACATAATAAATTAAGGATCTCAAACTTTGGAAAATGTACATGATGTGAAACTGGGGTGCTATGTTAAAAATAAACGTATGATAACTAAATGGTTTTTGTGGTGTCTTGGTGTCAGTATTTTATGGTTTGCATATGTCCTTACATAGACTTAATGTAAGTGATGTGAAGAGAAGTTGGGGGTCTTCCCAGTAAAATAAACATCTAAGAGTTGGTTATTCTCACTTCCTGGTGACCTGAGGTAGGTTTGCACACATGAAACACCTGGTTATTGAGGGATAGCACGGCTAAGTCAAAGTACAGTTTGAAGGTCCACTGAATTGAAAATTTGGCCTAATGCAGGGCCATTTAGTTGCTCTTTCTTTTCAGCATTTTTTGAATTCAAGAATGTTTCCGTCATGGTACCCTTAGCTGGAGCGGGAATGATACAGATAAGCAGGAAGAGTTGGCTCAAATTTCTTACCAAGTAATCTTGCAACCCACTTGTTTCCAACCTTCAAGATTTGAGTAAGTTTAGGAGGCATCAGTCTCCTATTGCATGGGTTTTCTGCTGTGTCACAGTGTCCATCCATGAGTTTGTTCCATCACCTGATCTTGCTTCCATAGATATTTACTGTGCCCCTACTGTGTAACCAAGTGGTATGTTAGTTCCTTTCCTCAAGGAGCTCACAGCTCTAGAGGGAAGAGACCTACAGACGAGGTGCCATACAGAGTGTGATAGGTGTTATGATGTTTTAGGATAGGCAAGTGCTATACAGACAAACCCAAGACTTCAGTAAATCTCTTACCTCACCATCCAGAGTTGATGTTCATAGTTCTTCTATTTTCCTTGTGATTATTCAGGGACTGAGACTACTCCCTTCCACATTTGGCTTCATAATCCTGTAAGGATAGGGGTTTTTCTCCTTTTATCCATTGGGCTGGAGAAAAAAAAAAGAGACTGAAGAAGATAAAATTACTCTTCACAGAAATGACACACATCACCTCTATTTATACGTAATTTTCTGGAACTCAGTCATATGAAAACAACCAAAAGGGGGACTGGGAAATGTAGTCCCATTATGAGTTTAGGAAGAAAATTGGTGAGTACAATATCTGCCAGAAGACACAAAGCAGGTTGCTGTGAGAACAAGTAGAAGGGGCATCTAACCCAAAATGAGAGGACCCACAAAGGCTTTGTGGAAGAATGTTAAAGGATGGGTAAGCATTAACTAGGAAAAAAAGGGTGTTCCAGGCAAAGGGAGCTGTGTGTGCCAAGGCAAGGTAGGGTGTGAGCATGGTGTATTCTGGGAAATGCGAAGAGATTCTACAATGAATACACATGTAATGAGAGGAGGAGATGTTAAAGGTTAGACCTAAGACCAGTGGGAAGACTCTATGAGAATGTATTAACCACCCTGAGATTAAGGTTGTTTTCAAGATTTAAGAATAAATGCATGGAGTTGCTTACATTACTAATTCTCAGTGATTTTTTTCTCTCAGTTTTTTTCTACTCCCTAGAAAACAAATGTTTCACTAGAAGATCATAAAGTAGTGTTTCTAATGTGGTAGTTTGATTCGTTATACATACTCTGGTGTGTTTGGACAAAGGACCAAAGCCCAGAATACAAGAGACTAAACCTTTGTAGGCAGGAGTCCTGTGGGAAGATAAGAGACTTTTTCTATCCTCATCTCCTTTTTGGGAGAGATATCGGGGGCCCTGAGATGACTGAGAGGTGCAGGGCTCTCTCTTTGTCAACAAGACTAAGTACAGAAACAAAAGAGTTTGGGAATGAGACTGAAATACACTATTCTTTTTTAACAAAAGTGCTTAGTGAGTTTGGTAATTCTGACAAATCCCAAAGTCTACAGAGGAAAATGCTCCAAGTGGGAAGTGTCCATGGCAAACTCCAACATCAGAGTCCTACCATATTGTTTTTATATATGAGGTGTTCTGGAATCAGGAATAAGAGTATTTGCAGGCATCTGAGTGGCGTTTCCCTCATTGCATTTTTCTTTTTTTTTTTTTTAATTTTATTTGAGCGAAGAAAAACAAAACAAACAAAAACTACAACAACAACAACAACAACAAAAAAAACGACATATATAGTAAAAACAACAAGCAAAGGAGACAAGCAAACAACTAGCGTAAATACACAACATTGCAGGTTTACAAAGCCGGAAGATAGAAGCTTGACAATGGCTGCAATTTGCGCA